>CM076456.1:31794633-31894633 GCA_038419695.1 Scomberomorus guttatus
TGGTCGTGTTTCTATGAACTGAACACCAAGACACAGCTGGACACACAGATGCTCATGTACATCAACAGTCACGGTTCTGTTCCAATTCAACGTCCACATTTATACAACAGGACCGCATATATGCATTTATACGAGAACGCATTTATACGGGAACGCATTTATACGAGAACGCATTTATACGAGAACGCATTTATACGAGAACGCATTTATACGAGAACGCATTTATACGGGAACGCATTTATACGAGAACGCATTTATACGGGAACGCATTTATACGAGAACGCATTTATACGAGAACGCATTTATACGAGAACGCATTTATACGGGAACGCATTTATACAAGAATGCATTAATACAGCAACGCATTTTTTTTCGAGAATGCATTTATACAAGAACGCATTAATACAGCAATGCATTTTTTCGAGAATGCATTTATACAAGAACGCATTAATACAGCAACGCATTTTTTCGAGAACGCATTATACCGCAACACATTTATACAAGAACGCATTAATACAGCAATGCATTTTTTCGAGAATGCATTTATACAAGAATGCATTAATACAGCAACGCATTTTTTCGAGAATGCATTTATACAAGAACGCATTAATACAGCAATGCATTTAAACGAGAATGCATTTATACGAGAACGCATTTATACGGGAACGCATTTATACAAGAACGCATTTATACAGCACGCATTATACGGGAACGCATTTATACGGGAACGCATTTATACGAGAACGCATTATACGAGAACGCATTTATACGAAGACCGCATTTATACAAGAACGCATTTATACAGCAACGCATTTATATGGAACGCATTTATACGGAACACATTTATACATGAACGCATTTATATGGGAACGCATATATACAACAACCATTTATACAGCAACACATTTATATGGGAACCCATTTATACAGGAATTCATTCATACGGGAACGCATTTATACAACAACCATTTATATAGCAACACATTAATATGGCAACGCATACGAGAACACATTTATACAGTAACGTATTTATACAACAATGCATTAATACAGCAATGCATTTATACGAGAATGCATTTATACAGGAAAACATTTATACAAAAATGCATTTATATGGGAATGTGTTTAATCAAAATTAAATGTGTTTGTGTTTAATGTTCTGAACGGCCACACTTGAAGGTAGAGTGAAAAACCGACTGTCACAGAGGGGGGAGACATGATATTGTTTAAATACAAGGATATTTTCAGACAGTCTCTCTTGGAAGACATTAACAATTTAACAAAAAAAAAAGTAAAAGTGACAGAAATAGTTGTTTCAAGAATGAAAAAGAGCTGAGAGTGAAGTTATAAACGTAATTCCTCTTTCACCTCTGCACAGCTGAACAATCACTGTGTGAGTGGGTGCCAATTTTGGCTCGTCGGTGTCAGAAAGTGACAGAAATAGATGTATCCCCTGCTAATCCGCCATCGGAAAGGGTCCGTCCGACAAGCATGTCTGACGGAGTACAAAGCACCCAATGGCTTGTTCAGAAAGTAGCCATCACAAAAAAGAAACAGTGAAAACTGTGCGTTCAGGGTTGAGTGGACTGAGAAATATACATCATGTTCATTTTTCCTGAGGGAAGGCCATTGAGCTTGATTTGCAGTGAAACACTGGACATAAAGAAGAGTGGTAAGCTAACATAAAACGCCACTACGACGCTTAACATACCTGTTTTGACCAAAACTATCCCCAGAACATGAAGAACCACAAAACTGAACCAGTTGAAGTCATGTTATCAAACTTGCAGCAGAATAATTGTAAAATCAAACATTTTCAACAATGAACACAGTGAAGAACTCACTACCACCTACAGTGTCACCACCTGACCATCACACCTTTAGTGTCCTAGTTAAAGGTCACACAACAAAGGAATCACTTCTCACATTAATAGAAATGCTGTTCATGCCTGGAGTTTGTCTGAGTTCATGTCTGAAAAATCATCATTTACTGCAGCCTTACTGGACCTGTGATGCAACGGGAATTTGGGTAACACTTTATTCCCTTAATTTTATACTAATTTCCTGGAAAGCAATTTTTAGGTATTTAACGGTTAATTTTTAGCACATTTTACAAAGGGGGTAGTGCTATTCAGTACAAATTATAAGAAAATGAATGTAATGAAAAAATGTTAAAAAAAGTATCAAGTTAGTTTAGTCGGTAAGTGAATATTCATTATATTTAGGTTCGTAGTTGTTAATTTGCAAAAATTCTTAATAAATTAGACTCTTAACAATTCTGTAACTGACAGAAATATTTAGTTTTAAGGCCACGTTCAGACCAAATCCAGCTATGTGTGAAAAACAGCAGCCCTCCCATTCATTTGAATGGGGGCAGTGCGTTTACACTGCAGGGGTGGGGACCCCATATGGCTCAGCAAAAAAACGCAGTGGTCATCCGGCAAAAAAGTTGAACCAGGATCAACTTTTGCCGGAACACAATGTGATGTCATCTGACAGGGCACTATAAGTGGGCGATCAGACACTCACAGGAAGAAGAACCTTGTTTACAATGTAGCATTGTAGCATTTTGCTGTTTACCGAGGAACTGTGAAGATGGAAGAGAGACTCATCACTGCCGTGATGACCTTTCCAGAGCTTTACATCCCTGCCATGAGGGAGTACAAAGATGTAAATCACTGTGCACCTGCTTGGCATTATATCAGGATCCAAGTCTCAATTTCTGGTTAGAGTTTCTACTTGTGCTACAATCAGATATGTCACACAGATGGGCCGTGTAGTGACACACCCACACCTCTGCAGAACCCTGCATGGTAGTGCCTCATTGCTGGATTTGGTCTCAACGCGACCTAAGTGTTAACTTTTGTGTGTCAAACTACATATTAGTATATTAAGTTGTTTCTTAAAAACTTTATAATGAGCACATTTCCTGTATACTACCAAATTACATCACCCTTTCAAAGAAATGTCCTAAGAATGGACAGTTACACAGCAGCTACTTTTAGGAAATCACTGAAAAAACCTAATATGCTAATATATCGATTGACACACAAAACTACACACTGAAAACCATGTATTTTCTGTCAGTTAAAGAGTCTCATTTATTAAGAATTTTTGCAAATAACGTATGAACCCAATTATAATGAATCTGCACTTACCAACTAAACCATGTTAACACTTGTTTTTTCTTATAATTTGTACCAAATTGCACCACTCTGTAAAATGAATCGTTAATTACTTGTAAATTTCCAGGAAATTAGTATAAATTTAAAGGACCTGTAAAATAAAGATTTGTTAAATGGACCTTGAAGACTTGTATTTGCTTTTTTTTTGTATTTTGCTGCAACCGGTTTTAATTAAGTGATACGTAAATCTGCGCTTTGATGTTATAACGAGTTTGAGCTCACAAACAGCTAAAGAGACATGAGACTGAACAGATGTTTGATGTGTCATTTCCTTCTTCGTGTGTTGTGTTGCAGGCAGACTGCAGGGTCGCAGGTCAGAGGTCGCAGAGGTCAGAGGAGTGTGTGAGGCTCCTTGCTTCATCAGCGGCTTGACGGACCTGAAGGTGATGGACGGGAGCAGGGTTACCATGACGGTGGAGCTGACCGGTACGACTGTGTGTGTGTGTTTATGTGTTCAGTGTGTGAGTGTGCGTGCAGTGTGTCTGTGTGTGTGTGTTTATGTGTTCAGTGTGTGAGTGTGCGTGCAGTGTGTGTGTGTGTGTTTATGTGTTCAGTGTGTGTGTATTGAGCTGTGGTATTTCCTGTCAGATCTCCAGGGAGATGGTGGAGATGAGATGAGGACAGATTTACTCTGGACGATTCCTGCCTCTTCATTTCCTCTGTGTGTGTGTGTGTGTGTGTGTGTGTGTGTGTGTGTGTGTGTGTGTGTGTGTGTGTGTGTGTGTGTGTGTGTGTGTGTGTGTGTGTGTGTGTGTGTGTGTGTGTGATGTAAGTCTATTTTTGTGAGGACCAAGTTGAGTGTTAGATGCTGGCGGTGAGCGGTCCTCACTGTGGGACAAACCTTCAGAGGGGCTGTTCAGGGTGTGAAGACTTGGTTTTAGGGTTCAGTTTAGTTTAGGGGCTCCAATATGTCAATGAGGGTCCTCACAAGGATAGAAGTACAAATGTTTGTGTGTTTGTGTTCTGGTTCTTGTACAGCAGATCGGACAGCAGTTTGCAGCCTGAAATATGAGTTGATTATGAGTTACTACAGAAGTCAACTATAGCGGGAGCCTCCATATTATTAACCCAGAGAGAGAGAGAGAGAGAGAGAGAGAGAGTGTGTGTGTGTGTGTGTGTGTGTGTGTGTGTGTGTGTGTGTGTGTGTGTGTGTGTGTGTGTGTGTGTGTGTGTGTGTGTGTGTGTGTGTGTGTGTGTGTGTGTGTGTGTGTGTGTGTGTGTGTGTGTGTGTGTGTGTGTGTGTGTGTGTGTGTGTTACATAATGATTTTCCACAGAGGTTTTTCTCCATATAAGCTGCTGCCTGATCTCTGCTGTCACTCATCAAACTGTTTCTGATGGTTTCCTCTTTATTTTCAATTAATGACCTCTCAGGAAGATAATAATAATTGGTAATGCTTTACTTTATAGGTCCCTCCATTTTATACTAATTTCCTGGAAGTTTTCTGAGTAATTTGCAGGTATTTAACAGGTACAGGTGCAGATACAAACTGTAAGAAAAAAACAGAAAAAAGTGTTAAACTGGTTTAGTTGGCAAGAACCCACTCATTATATTTAGGTTCACATGTATTTGTTAATTTGCAATGCTTCTTAATAAATGAGACTCAATGAGACTCTTAACAATTCTTTAACTAACAGAAAATACTTTGTTTTCAGTGTGTAGTAGCAACGAAAAACATTTAGGCTACTGTCGCAGGATTATCAGTTTTCTACAACTTTCTCTGCTTAAAGGATATGTCTGGCAATTTTCTATATTTTTCTTCTTGTCAACAAATCTCATGTTTGGATCCAAACCAATAATGAACTGATCTACTAACAAGTATTGTGTGTGTATCCAAAGCCTGAAATCCTGATATATCTTATTCCTCTGTGCCGTAGACCTCCATTGTCCAAAAACAAGAAATTTCAAAAAACAGATTTTCTTTAGTTAACTGATCACTTTGAGGATTCCCAGAGGATGAACCCTGTTAAATCTGGCGTGCACTAACACATCATTGTGGTTCACAGGTCACCCTCCTCCAGAAGTGGTGTGGCTCCATGATGGCCAGGAGGTGATGGAGTCAGAGGACTTCCACCTCCTCAGAGAGGAGAACCGCTGCACTCTGCTGATCCAGGAGGTTTTCCCAGAGGACACTGGGACATACAGCTGCCAGGCCTGGAACCAGTACGGAGAAGACCGCACCCAGGCCCGGCTCACTGTGGAGGGTAACCATGCTGCATCTGTTCACTCAGTGTTTAACGTCACACAGGCGCACACCAGTAAGAATTTACATACTGATCTCAGGTAGCTACTCACATGGAAAAGTCTCAACAGGTGATACAACAAGGCATGCTAGCAGCTCTGTAAGGCTGTACCAAGCAGCAACCTTTGCGGCTTAAAAATTAAGCCAATGTGGGAAGTGCCAAAAACTGCAGTTCCTCAAATGGCCACTTGAGGCTGGCTCCAAAAGCAAGTCAATGCCCATGTTAAAATGCCCAACTTTACAGCGGAAATAGACATGGTATTAAAAACGGTTTTGGTCTCTATAGCTAATTACCCCTTTCATGACAACTGTTTGGGGGTGAATTTTTATATAACTCACCCGTTTAAATTTTATTAAGGCTTAAAGTTATGCATAATTAAGGGCGTGGCCGCTTTGAGTGACAGGTGTGTGCTGTCACAGGCGAGTTGCTACCACGGCGACAACGTTGGTTAGGTAACGTAACCACAGCGTAACCCAGATTCACAGAGTATAGGCGTAGCCATCGCTATTAGTTAGTAAAGTTTATATATTAAACATGGACATCACAATAGCATTGGACCTGCAACATACAATTATGCACAGGCACAAGATGCACTGTGTTTAGTGTTTGTAGTGAAACGCTAAATTAAAGCACCTGTCCACAGGAGGCTTTATAAAAACAAAAAAGCTAGAATATAAAACTTAAAATGTAAAGAAGAAAAAAAGAAAGATGAGAGGAAAAACAAGAATACATACAAAAAATACACACATATTTCAGTGTGTTTTCAGTTCAAACTTAAAGTAAATTGTAACATTTTGGTCGCTTAAAAAAGTCAGTTCAGCATTTGGTTGTACTAAAAGACCCCTAAGGAGTCGGATGTTCATGTCCAGTAAGTACATTTTGGTTTTTTATGGTTTTAAGTCTGTTTTTCCCTAGTGAAAATTAGCATTATCACAGCTAACCATAGACTGTAAATGCACCGTGCTAACCAAGCTAGCAGCTAGCGTTAGGGTCAGCTCCACCCTCTTGTCCAAATATGGTCACTTCTGGCTCCAAAAATCCAAGATGGCGACAGTCAAAATGAAAACTCAAGGCTGCAAAAGTCCACAAACCAATGGGTGATGTCACAGTGGCTACATCCATTATTTTTTACGGTCTATGGGCTGTATGTAGATACAGCGGTGCTTTGAGCTAAATGCTACAGTCTGGCATCCTCAGTTTTTATCAGGTCAACCAACCACAGATTGCTTTGTTTGTATGCAGTTCCTTAAACAGGACCCTTCCCCCATATTTTCATGAGTTGTATTCCTACAATCAGCAATTCCACAATTATTCCACTCGTAAACTCTTGTCTGTCAAACACCTCAGATACAGTTAATTTACAGAAGTTCAATCATACAGGGCGCTCCGCCATCTGATATTTTAAACTCAGCACCTGTACACTTTAAAAAGTCGTAAAAGGTTTATTTCTCTATCTGCAATGTTATCCTTCCTTATCTCTATCCTATCTTAACCTTTCTTATATTTGGAAACTGCCCACTAGTAATTATTAACTTAAAATGTATTTTAATTAACTTGTGGATGTCTGGTAGTGTGCATAATCTTATCTTTTTGTTTTCTCTCTTTCTTTCCCACCCTTATAGTGTTTTTTCCTTCTTTTTTAATTGAGTAAGGTATGCATTGGAGAGAGTTCTGATCAAGCCTCTTTTTGCACCTCTCAAAATGTCTGAACCACATTCTGTGTCAATCCACCAAGCAGATGTTGAGATATTTCACTGGATACATGAAGATTTGACGTGCAGGTGGCACTAGAGGAAAAGTCAGAGGATCACCAGAGTCATGAACATGAATGTCTGAACCAAATTTTATGGCAAACAAAAAAAACAGTAATGATCAATAAATATGATTAATGAACATTTTTTTGGAATAACAATGACAGCACAAAGAGACAAGCAAACCCACCAAACCGCTGTATTTGCTTTGGTTTTTTGCACATAGTACTGAGCCATAAAGTCATAAAAAGTAAAAAATCAGTTTGAAAGTATGTTAGGATGTGAAATAAAAGGTGTAGTTGTAGTGTGACCAAAAAAAACCCACAAGATCTACTTACTTGTTTTTTTCCAAAGCTTTCAGCCACAGGACCCTGTGATATTTCCAGGGTTGACTATGAACCTTCAAACTCAGGTCTAACTGTAGTTTTTTTTAGTTACGGCTGTCGTCATGGTAACAGTCGTGGTTGTGGTGTTGTGGCAGAGCCCCAGGATGGCGTCCAGCCCTGGTTCATTACCAAACCCAAGCCAGTGAGCGCTGCCGCGGGTCAGCACGTCCTCCTGTCCTGTGCCATTGCTGGAGACCCATTCCCCCAGTACACCTGGACCAGAGCCGATGTGAGCCGACCTCTGACCTCCGGAGGAGATTACGAACTGCTGCAGAAAGAGGACGTCATCTCACTGCTGATCAGGTAACAATTATATCTACATCATGTAGTTTTTGTCATTTCTAAATCTCAAAGGACAGAGGTCACAGAACCGTAACAGTGATGGGACAAATATTCTTGTGACTAAATCCTCCTCCTTCTTCTTCTGCTTCTTCTTCTTCTTCTTCAGGAGAGTTAAAAAGCATCACGCTGGAGATTACCTGGTCAGCCTGAGGTAAGAGAACAACACACACTCTATATATTCATCAGTGGTGGAAGAAGTACCTGGTATTCCTATGAGTAAAAGTCCTGCATGAAAAATCCTACTACAGTAAAAGTACATAAGTATTATGAGCTTGATGTAGTTAAAGTATTGCAGTAAAAGTACATAAGTATTATGAGCTCGATGTAGTTAAAGTATTGCAGTAAAAGTACATAAGTATTATGAGCTTGATGTAGTTAAAGTATTGCAGTAAAAGTACATAAGTATTATGAGCTTGATGTAGTTAAAGTATTGCAGTAAAAGTACATAAGTATTATGAGCTTGATGTAGTTAAAGTATTGCAGTAAAAGTACATAAGTATTATGAGCTTGATGTAGTTAAAGTATTGCAGTAAAAGTACATAAGTATTATGAGCTTGATGTAGTTAAAGTATTGCAGTAAAAGTAGTGGTTTGGTCCCTCTGACTGATATATTATTATATATGACATCATTAGATTATTAATACTGAAGCATCAGTGTGTAAGCAGCATGTTACTGTTGTAGCTGCTGGAGGTGGAGCTAGTTTCAACTACTTTATATACAGTTAGCTAGTTTAGTCCAGTGGTTCCCAACCTAGGGGTGGGGCCCCTCCAAAGGGTCAGCAGATAAATCTGAGGGGTCGTGAGATGATTAATGGGAGAGGAAAGAAGAAAAAACAAAGTTCTGATACACAAATCTGTTTTCAGTTTTTGGACTTTTTCTCTAATCTTTGATTTTTGCTGAAATATTGGATCATTTGAACATTTATTGAAATGAAACCATGTGAGAAGTTTAGAGAGAAAAATCACTATTTGGTGACATCTGAACAACTCATAGACATCTGAAATGTGACCCCGACTACACACTGCTTTTTGTAAGACGGCAAAAGCCAAAAAGGTTGGAAACCACTGGTTTCATCTTTAACAATGTGTTGTATTTTAAAAGCTTGTTATATTATCCATTGTGTCAAATCTTCATCTGAAAAGTGGAAGAATAAAGTAGGTTCAAATGGAAATACTCAAGTAAAGTACAAGTACCTCAAAATTGTACTTAAGTACAGTACTTGAGTAAATGTACTTAGTTACTTTCCACCACTGATATTGATTTTACATTTAGTATATGATCTGTAGTACACATATATTGAAACACCATAAACAGAAGCAGATATTTTGTGGGCAGCCACATGATAAAATAATCCTCTATGATGTACAATATGTAGAGGAAGTTAGGATTAATGTCAAAGAGGAAACACCACCCCTCCCCCATCCATAAATCCATCCATAATCTAGCCATCCACCTCTTCATAAACTCTAGTCTTTCATCAGATTTATCCAATCTTTCCCTTCATTTCAAGTATTTATTATCAGGTATAATGGTACAAATATTGTCATAGACAGAGTTCTCATCAGTAAGGGAGTTTGTAGAAATCATAAGTACCTTATATAATATGTATAAATGTATATAAATATATATATTATACATGTCACATGGACCTTCACAACTTTACGAATGTGGAAAGTATAATTTGAGCTCTAGGTTACTAGGTACCCAAAAACTAAAGTTATACATCGTTTAATATATTTGTAAGTATGTTTTGGTAGTATCCATGACACTAAAGATGATACTGAAAAGAGGTAGTACTGTACTACAAAAGAAGCACAAGGTAGGATACTTGAGTATTGGGGGCAGGGTACGAGGGAACACAGGGCAGTACTGTTGAAGATACTACGTAAATAATTAGTAAACGAGGAAGATTATTTTGCATAACATAGAGAAATGTACCCGGATGTGCTTTACTGCTTGTTTCAGAGCACTCAGGTACTAAGTAGGGTACTAGAGTATTTTGGAGGATACCAAAGTACTAAGGATGGTAATGAGAAGGGTATAAGCCTGGGTACTAGAATGAAACTAGGAGTACTACGAGTACTGAGTGTAAACTAAAAGAAGGCAGCAGAATTGATTCTGCTACTTGTTTTAGATTTTGGGTTTTTTTCAGGGTACTGAGGTTCTGCAGAGAGAAGTACAGTGGACACTAAGTATGGACAGTAAAGGGAAGGGTACTATAAGGGTAGTAGACAAAGAGTATGACATATATAAGAACTAGGAAGGGCACTGCAAAGAATACTATGTAGAGATATTGAATAATGCTTCATTTTACAGGTCTCTTTATTTTATACTAATTTCCAGGAGATTTTCTGAGTAATTTGCAGGTATTTAATGGTTAATTTTAGGATATTTTAAAGAGAGGGTGGTGCAATTTGGTGTAAATTATAATTTTTTCTTACGTATCTCTGTAAAATGTCATAAAAAAATAGCTGTTAAATATCTGCAAATTACTCAGAAAATTGGTATAAAATTAAAGGACCTGTAAAATAAAGTATGACCCAAAGTTTCATATACCACCTTTATACGATCCAAGGAATATTTAGGGTACCAGATATAGTACTACAGTAGCAGGTATGAGTACTAATACCTGGTATTCTAATAAAATTGCAATAGTATATGAAGTCACAGAAAACCTAAAATGAAACGAATAAGGTACAAAAGGTTTTGGCGTGTCAGGAGGGACTGGCTGAGCTGCTGTTGAGCAAATCACTGTGTTTCTGTGCATCAGGAACAAGGTTGGGGAGTGCAGTGCTGTGGCCAGTCTGTCTGTCTGTGACGGAGGAGAGACGGACGGGACGAGAGGACGAGGAGGACGCGCAGGAGAGGACAATAGGTCAGTCTTCATCACCTTCCTCTGCTCTGTTCACTGTATTTCATGTTCTTTGTTTTCAGCTGAATCTGATGTTCTGTATAATTTGTGAGGAACTTCTGTATTTTGTGTTTTTAGCCATGTTAGCAGCACAGCTCTTAAAGTTAATGTCAGTCTGTTGGTTCACTATTTTGGTCCAGATTGATAAATATCAGATGGAGAGCAGTGTTTCCCCGAGGGTTTTTTTCAGCAGCGGTGCTGTGGTGTGCAGGTGGCGTGGGCGGAGCTTGAAGCGGAGAAAGTGCGCATGGTTTGCGTTTGTTGTGATTATTATGTACAATGTGAATTTTTAGCATTTAGCAGCTGCCGCTGTTGGCATATAGCATACAGAGGAAACACTGAATTGTCATTAAATTATGTTCAGGCATTCATGTTCCCCAGAGGATGCATCCTCATAACTTTGGTGATCCTCTAAATTTTCCTCTACCACCACCATGAGGTTGACTTTTCACGTATTTATATTGATATGGTAGCTAATTAGTAGGTTCTACTCACCTTTCACACCAAAAACTCCTGCAGTTGAATTCCACAGCTCGTCCTTTCTGGTGTTGTCCTTATAAAAAGGACCTGTGGTGTCATATACAGTCTTATGATTTTCCATTTCCAAGATAAACCTCTCGTTGTCCATGGTGACAAATATCCTCTGACTGTTTGACTTGTGGCCTGGTGCCGCTGGCTATAACACCGTGATGATGTAGTGATGCGATATACAGTCAGGAGTCTGCACCGGGTGTTTTATTTAGAAAATTGACCAGATGCTCTATGCCGTTCCTGTGTCTGACTTCCTGCCCGGCTCGATCTGCTCTGTGCAGCTTGACGCAGCTTCCGTCAAAAATAGACTAGATGCGAATGTTTAGCAGAGCGGAGACGCATCAGGGACGCTTCTTGAGTCTTGTGTATTGCAGGATTTGTTAATCAATCAATCAATCAAATAATTTAATTTTAGTATCTCTTCTCCTGTTCTGGCACTGTAGAGATGGTAGTATAAATTATGAACACCATGATACAACATGTGCTGGATGAACCGATTAATCGATTAATCATTTGCAAGAAAATTGGTTGGCAGCTATTATGATAATTGATTAATCACTTTGAGTCCTTTTTTTAGGAAAACATGCTACAATTCTCTGATTCCAGCTTCTTAAATGTGAATATTTTCTGGTTTCTTTAGTCTCTGTGACAGTAAACTGAATATCTTTGGGTTGTGGACAAAACAAGACATTTGAGGACGTCAGCTTGGACTTTAGGAAACACTGATCCACATTTTTCACTATTTTCTGACATTTTATGGACCAAACAACTAATCAATTAATCGAAAAAAATAATCGTTAGTTGCAGCCCTAATGAAAAGTCTTTATTACAGTGTCACTCCCAACTCTTATTTCTGAACAATTAATAATAAATTAATAATTGAGTTAAATTACAATGAAATTATTGGTCTATTATTGGGAAACTACCGCCACCAAAATATTCCATGTAAACAGTACTATCATTATGCACGTTAAACAGCCCGAGCTGCTGAGTTTTTAGACATGAAACAAGCTGCTTATCCTCTCATCCATCTCTCCATCCTGAGGTTTATTCTGCTCCATCCATCGATCTCTATTTATTCACTCACTCTTTTCCCAGCCCCCCCACGCCCTCCCTCACCCACCCTCGTGATCATCCCTCTGTTCCCACTTATCCTCCCATCCATCCATCCGTCCTATATCCAGAAATTCCCTAAAGCTTCTGTAATCTGTCCATATCAACCGAACCAATCACAGCCAGCATTTCCTCTTTTCCTCTCAGCTGCTCACACCACTGTTTACACTCGCTCCGTGTGATTGGTCGAAGGAGATAATGGGAGTAATAAAGTGAGTTTTGTTGCAAAAATCTGATGAAAATAAAAGTTCTTGATGTTTTAAACAACAGTCTGCGACTTTGAAACAGATCAATAAAGTAAAAACAAAAACATCCAGAACACAACTCAGACTGGAGATACAACTGCTGACAAACAAAATAAACAGTTTACATGAAACACAGTTTTTTTCCACATCCAGCAGGAATTATTGAATTGAGAGCACAGATTATTAATTAGGGAGCAAAAATTAGTTTTTTTCTGTACTGGAGTGAGTCTATTTTTGTGGAAAAGTCTCTCATCTTCGTTCGGCTGTCATGTACTTCATTGTGTCGACTGCTGAGTCTGTTGAACTTTTTCACATTTTGACATGTCTCATGCAGGAAAAGCAAATAATAAAATGTGTAAATAATAAAATGAATAATGGCTGAAATCCATTTAGCTGCTTCAGTTTCAGGGTCCTCAGCTTGCACGTGCTGGCTCACTGTTGCGGTTTACGGGGACTCTGGGCTTTTCATACTATGAAGAGTCAAAATGTTGCTGTGAAAAAGGTCTCCTGTGTTAATTTTGGTGAGAGTACTTTAATTTTTCATTTGTTTGTTTTATGTTTGTTAGTTTTGCTGGTGAATATGTGGAAAAGTGTGTTACGTGTAGGTTGTTTTATGATAGGATAAAACGAAACCAACCAGTTTATGGTTATCATTTTCCTGGCAACCATTAAAACTAAGATGTATCTTTGGCCTTTATTGTTTACAACCTTTGAAGCTGCAAGTGTAAAACACACAGAGTCGAATGAGATATCAACACTGGTGATTGTTTTTTACCTCTTTCCCCCTGCAGTACCGGACCATCCTCCAAAGCTATAGGAATTATCCTCTTTCATTCCACACGTCCTCTGAACTCATGAGGATGAAAATGACAAAAATGACTATGTTCCCAGTTAGATAAAGTAACTGGGATGACTGGGGATTAAGTGGACTCAGAGGAAGGAGGAGTGTGTCCTCAGAGTCCAGTTTCACTTGTGTTTACATCTGTGTGTGTGTGTGTGTTCAGTCTGTTCTGGGTGTATGCCCGTATAAGGGCAGTCGAGTCACTCGTGATGTAACATGAACATTTTGGGTTGAGGTCCGTTTTCTCACCCCCTCCCCTCCAGCTGTAGGGGGGTGGAGCCTGTCTTCTTGTTCCAGGGGGGCTTTAACCCAGCTCTGTTTATTCTCTCTCTCTCCATCTGTCTCTGTGCTTGTTCGTTCAGCCCTGCAGCAGCAGCAGCAGCAGCAGCAGCAGGAGGAGGAGGAGGAGGAGCAGCTGGTGGGACTGTGGCACTGAGAGGAGGAGGAGGAGGAGGAAGAGGAGGCGTGGAGCGGAGAAGCAGCAGCAGCAACAGCAGCGTCAGTCGGCAGTGGCAGGAGGCCAACCAGGAGCAGAAGGAGCGAGGAGGAGCATCAAACCCGCAACTCCTGCACCTGCAGAGGGAGAAGAAGAAGAAGAAGGAGGGTGACCAGGACTCTCCTCAAGGCCTCCTCAAACGCTGTGTGGAAACCAGGGAGCGCGGCGAAGAGGAGCTGCGACAAAGGGAGGCGCAGCAGCTTGACTTTCGCTCACTGCTGGGACGCCGAGCCGGTGACACCAACAACAACCCAGGAGAGGAGCCAAGGGAGGCCGGCCCCGCCACCACCACCACCACCACCACCACCACCACCACCACCACTGCCCACAGCCACCACCAGATGGATTTTAAGGCAAACCTCAAGGGTGTCAAACCCAAGAATGAGGAGGATCGCAAGGTGAGTGCCCCGCAGCAGGTGGACTTCCGTTCCGTGCTGGGAAAGAAGGGCGCCGCTGCCAGCAACAAACCTGCCGAGACACCCGTAAAGAATGATGCCGACTTCCGCTCTGTCCTTGCTAACAAGAAGAAGCTGGCGAGCCCAGAGAAGAACGGGGAGAGCGGCAAGGCGGCGGTGAACAACTGCGTGGATGGAGGGATTAAGGAGAAGAAGAGCGGCGGAGGAGGAGGAGGGGGAGGGAAGGCGCCTGAGTTCACGGAGAAGCTGAGCGACGTGACGGTGCTGGACGGGCAGCGGCTCCGGCTGCAATGCCGCCTCGCCGCCGCCTCTGACGTCACTGTCAGCTGGACGCTGGACGGGAAGATCATCAAACCGTCCAAATTCATCATCCTCACCAATGAAGGTCAGAGGTCACACTCACACACACGCACACGCACAAACACATCAGCTGACACATCTTTGTAAACTTTGAGACATCCACAAAATAAAGTTTGAACAGAGTTTGGACAGAACAGCTGGAGCTGAAGGAGGTGAAACGTGTTTTTGTGTTGAACCAACTGTTGACGGAGCTCAGGATTCAGATTCTATTAATAGAAACCAGATCTGAAACAATAGAGAGAGAGACAGGATGTGATGTGTGACAGACTGTTGTTGGTATTTCATATGGGAACAGATCACTTTACATAGGACGCACGCACGCACGCACACACACACGCACACACACACACACACACACACGTTTGTCTTACTTTACTTGTGAGGACCACCATGAATTTATTCAGTTCATTCTGAGAAGAAAATTTCACGTCTTTTAATTCTAATTAACCTTTTCAGTCAGTTAATGGGACACTCAACTGATTATTGTATTTTTCTCAATTAATTTTTCCATAAAAAGTGAGAAAATAGAGAAAAATATCCACAAGGTGACGCCTTTAAATGTCTAAAACCCAAAGATATTCACAAAAGACACACAAAACTCGCAAATATTCTTTTTAGAGAACCTGCAACCAGAGAATTTTTAAACACAATGTACTTAAAAATGACATTTAACAGTCTGATCACTTTTCTGTCTTCAACATAATCGTTTCATCAGGGTCACTTTCCTGGTCCTGATGGTGATGTCATAGTGATGTTAGAGTGTTAGAGTGAGGAACAATACTTCTTATGTCACATGTTTTTATATTAAACACTTCCAGTTTGTACAGTCAAATGAAACGTTAGAAAGTACAAATAAAGCAGCAGGTAGCAAACAGGGACACTGAGGTGTGAGGTCACAGTGACATCACGACAGCAGAGTCGTACAGCCATGTACTTACAGTTTGTGTTACTATGTTACACAGAGATATTCAAAAACTACAACTAAAAAACAAATACAGCAAATTCTGAGAAGCTGCAACCAGAGAATGTTTTCTGCTTTTAAAATAACACAATCTGATTGAGTAGTTTTGAGACAATTACATTCAAAGTTTTTACATCCTAAAGGGCCAAACTGACATGCAGGGAAGTTATCTTTTACTGGAGAACTTAAAAGTACTCTAGATATACATTGGAGCTGCAATGATTAGTTGAATAATTGATCAGGCAATCAAAAGAAAATTAATTGGCGATTATTTTGATAATTGATTTATCGTTTAAGTTGTTTTTTTAAGCAAGAAACAGCAAACACTCATTATTTGCTGCTTGTCTTGGTACTTTGATTATAGTAAATTTAATATTTTGGGGTTTTGGACTTTTTGTCAAACAAAACAAGACATTTGAAGACATCACCTTGTGCTCTAGGATACTGTGATGGATATTTTTGCTGTTTTCTTATGTCTTTTTGACCAAATTATTAATTTATTCATCCAAAAAATAATCTTCATATTAGGTGATAATGAAAACAATCATGAGTTGAGTCAAAATCACACTATCATATTTTTAAATAGTTTTTTCTACATCAGGTGGATTTCAAATAAAAGCTTCTGACTGCTGAGGCTTTACAGAAATCTTTATTTTTATATTAAAAGGAGACATTTAGTCTAGAGCTGCAACAATTAGTTGATTAATCGATTAGTTAAATACCAACTATTTTGATAATTGATTAATCATTTTGAGTCATTTTGTAAGAAAATTCTCAGCTTCCAGCTTGTTAAATGTTTTATTTTTTTCTGGTTCGTTAGTCTCTGACAGTAAACTGAATATCTTTGTGTTGTGGACAAAACGAGACATTTGAGGACTCATCTTGGGCTTCGGGAAACACTGATCCACATTTTTCACCATTTTCTGATATTTTTTTAAACCAAACGACTAACTGATTAATGGAGAAAATAATTAACAGATTAATCGTTAATGAGAATAAACGTTAGTTGCAGCTCTAGTTTAGTCTTTCTTTGTTGTAATACAGTAAATGTATTAATTACTGAAGGGAAATGTTACTAACAATGCAACAAACACTGGATCTTTACTCATGTTTACTCTCCTTGGTTGCTTCTCCTCTTTACGAATAATAACATTTGATTCTCGCTAACAAACGTTAGCATGATTAGCAAGCTAGCTGTCTAGCATGGTAGCTAACAGAAAAAAAACAACAGTTTTTAACCAACTTTAAACAAGTGAAGTGACTCTACCACTAAGTAGTATCTGTTGTTTACAATATCATTTAATAAAACCATCAATTTTGAGGTTTCAAACCTTCTGCTTTTATGATCTTTTCAGCTCCTTTTAGCTCCGTCACAGAGCAGCCAGAATGTTCTCTCTAATGTAGGCAAACACATACAGTGGTATCCTGGGGTGAAAAGGTGTGTTCAGACAGAAAGCGTACCTCACCTCATTCCTGTGTGTTTGACTGCTGGACCGTTTGTATTTAAAACAGATAAAAACAGATGCACCGACCGTGTCTGTTCGAGTGTTTCTGTGTGTTCAACCTCGTTTACACCTCCTATTAATATCTCGATAATGATAGTTGATCTATGGATTCTTTGCATTAACACCTGGTATTAAAATGCATTCTTTTCTCAGCTCTCCCTGTTTTGTGATCAGATCTTAATATGCAAATTAGCTGGGCGGAGCTGGCAGACTTTTCCCAGGTCACTAACCTGCTGCCACAAGCGGACGTCATTCACCATTTTGTGAGGGAAGACTTCCAGCTGCTGCTGCTACTTGTAGTTTTTGCAGGGCTCGCTTTAGCTAGCAGGAAAAGGTGGCGCTAGGTGACCGTTCAACTTACTGGAACAATGTTTTTCTTAAGAATGTGGTCATGCTGTACAGATTGCATTTACACCTGCTGAGATCCGATCACAATGTGAGCTTAACCACCTCCAGATGTGGTCTGGACGATGCGATTTCATTCCAATCACAGTGCGTTCTGATCTATTTACCCCTGCATTAACATGTATTTTCCCTGATCCAGATTAAGTATCCAGATACAGATCACATGTTAATGCCAGGTGTAAATGGGGTCTTAGTGTTTAGTTCAGCTTTTGACTGAACTGAGCAGAAACTCCAGTTCTTGTTATTTCCATCCAGTCTCTCCTTTTCTCTCGTCTCTGTATGTTTGTGACGTAGATTCATGACGCACAGATTTTTGGCTAAAGTTGAAACATTTTCAATTACTGCTGCCCAAAGCAAATCCACGTTTATAGAGCTGGGAAGTAGAGGTCTTCAATCCGTGACCCGAATCGGACCGGGTCCAAATTCTACTCAGTCTAATCAGGTCAGGTCTTGTTTTACTGGCTCAGGTCTGTATGTCAACATGTCCAAAACCTGAGTGTATCTGAGCGGACCCAAGTGTACGCTATTAGCTCTGATCATGTGGTCACAATGACCACAGGAGAAAACGTGTGTTCTGAGGTGAGAGAATGTAAACTGTAAGGTGAAGAGTAAACGTCTTAGTTGACGTGAGGAGCAAGTTAAAGGAGGTAAATCCAGCCGGCACATCATCAGGTTTTATTGTTGGAGCAGGAGATGGAATAAAAAGACAAATTATATAAATTTGTCTTTGAAGAATATAAACGAATCATTTTAGTTTCTATGACTTTACATTCGTTCTTAGGGCATTATTATTATTGTTATTAATATTATTATATTGCTGGCTGCTGCCGATGTTTGTGTTCCTTCTCTGTTGGGGTCTGTTCGGGTCGGGTCTGGCTCTGCTCAGGTGCCCCTCGGATCGGGCCTCTCTTTTTTGAAAATTGAATGATCTCCTTGATGTTACTGAGCATATAGAGCCTCAGGACTCTCCTGGATAAAGTAACAACCTATATGTTTATATTATGACCACCAGTTTCAACTTTGTTTCTGAGAAATCAGGTTTTGTCTGTGATTTTGGCGGCTAAGATTACTACAATACCCATGAGCCTCAGCCACTGACTGAAGTTTAAATTGACTTGTGTTCTTCACTTTTTGTGCAGAGTTTTATGTCCGACTTGTTGTACCGTCATCATTTTTATCAATGAACCAGATATGTTCGAGCCATTTCTGTCTTGGTTGCTTGACTTGACTTATGAGTTGATGTCAATTTAATATTTTGAACACTTATTTTTGGATTTATTGTGATTTATCAGATGATGATGATCAGTTGTGATGAAAGGAAGGGGAGGGACAAACATGTAGCAATCGTGTGATGGCTCCCTGGTGCACTCGCTATATATGTACATACATGTGTGTGTGTTGTATTTATGAACAAATGAGACTGCCTGAGGATTCCCTGTGTGTGTGTGTGTGTGTGTGTGTGTATGTGTGTCTGTGTGCGTGCATGCGCGCATGTATGTCAGACAGCAGTAATCCCCCCCCTCTGTTATTTCAGCCTGCAGGACAGCCCCTGATCCAGCTCTGTGTGTGTGTGTGTGTGTGTGTGTGTCCTACATAGTGAGCACACTGTGTCACATCTTAAAGGTCAAAGGCTACTGAAACGCCCTCAGACAGCTGCAGAAACACACAGTCATGACATGAGTGTTGATAAGAAAACTGTTTACAATAATACCAACTAGGGCTAATCCAGTGATTAATCGAGTAATCAGATAAGAAATACTTTTACGTTAAATGCTAACGTTAACTCAGCTCCGTAGACTGGATGCTTTCTGCTGAGATGCTGAAACATTGTGGTAGGCTAGTTCGGTTTTACAACAGACACACTGTGCAGAGTTTTCGTTTTGTTTCAGCTTTGTTTCACCTAAACTTTTGACACTTTCTCTCTCTTCCTCCGTTTTTGCAATCCGCGTTATCAAATCACGTCTTCTTCACATCATGAGTCCACAGCGTAAGCGTGTTGTGCGACAATAATGATCATCCGTGCTGGATTAAACAATGATTTTTAGTAATCGAGTTACTTGAGTTTCTTGAGGATTTTTTTCCTGCTCTGTGATTGGCTGTCAGGTGTCTGTTAACAACTCACACACACGTCAGGTCGACAGGACTTCTGCTCTAGATCGCAGCTCAAGAGACAATAATAGACTGCAGTTTTTGGCAGTTCTGCATTAGCTTCATTTTTCAGCCCCAGTGGTTGCCGCTCGGTTTTGAAGCCTCGAGTGTAGCGATTTGACCGTCCCCATGTTTGATTTTTTTATCAGCGATTTGAACCAAACGCTGATAAAGACTTTTTTAGGTGACCAAAATGTTACAATTAACTTTCATGAACTGAAAACATTATGAAATAGCGGCAGCTACGCCTATACTCTATGAATCAAAATGAACATCATAGTGTATTGAAGAAGTCATGAAACTAACGATCGAGAGAAATCCTGATATATCTTATTCCTCTGTGCCGTAGACCTCCGTTGTTGTCCAGTGAGGCACAGCGCTGCACTGGGTCACATCTTCCTTCATCATGAAGAGTTTGGTCACATTAGTTTGTTTGGAAACGGCTCCAAAGACTAATAATACACATTTTTAGCCACTGGAGAGCAGTTCTGTGTAAGGCAGACACCACTGAGCATGTGCATCATTATACATTTCTCAAATAACTTCAATAATAAATATCAGCTCAGGTTCCTGGAGACATGTATGTCCAGAAAGTCTCCACCTCCACCCCAGTCCTGTGGACAGTCTCTGGGTTCAGGACCAGGTCCTTCTCCTCTTCATAGATGGTGATGTTCTCCGCTCGCTGCCGGTATGAGGGCTCGTTCTTGTTGTCACTGAATCTCAGGATGGTCGTATCATCCGAGAACTTGAATATGAGATTGTGGTCCAGGTTGGATGTGCAGTTGTGTGTACAGTGACAACAGTTCCTCCTGTGGTGTTTTTTTAACATAAATCATAGCATTTGTATTGTACTTCAGATAAAGGAAGACGTAGTTTCAATTAGAAAAAAATACATCAAATACAAAGTAAGATATAATTATTTCTCTGGGCAAATTTAAAGCTTTGCTGCATCATCATGTATCTGCCGATATCAGCAGGGTCAAATTTTTACTTTCTCTTTTATTGTAATTTTATTCATGATTTATTTTATATTGACTAATGAGAAGTTGTGGTTCATCTGTCTGTATTACTTGTTTTTATGTTGTTTGTCCTGGCCAAGACATTCTTGCATAAGAGATTTTTAACTCAATCGGGTTTTTTGTGTGTTTTTGTGCTGCAGGCGGCCTGTGCTCTCTGACCATAGACAAAGCTCTACCAGAGGATGAAGGCCAGTATAAATGCAGAGCCGAGAACTCAGCAGGCAAAGCTGAATGCTCCTGTATGGTTCTCGTAGACGGTAAGAATCTCATATTATCTGCTCTATATCTACATCTGCATCCAGCTTCTATAACTATTGGTATATAAAAGGCACTGCCCTGTCTAGCAGGACTTTACACTGTTAGTTTTGTAACTTGTAATTATGTCCTCAAAATGTAAAAAATGACACCAGATTTTAGGCAGGTAAAATGTGCAGCCCCGGCAAACATTTGTTATTTAAGTTTCACCATTTATGTTTAAAACTTTTAATTTTGTTCTGCTGTGTGGAGACATTACATATTAAATATGAAACTCCATCTAAACTTATTCATAATTGTCAATTCATTTTCTCCTTAATTTGGCTAATCAAGACATCAAGTTTTAACTTTTTTTTTCTAGAAATCTTCATAATTCCTTATGTAGTTATCTGCAACCCCCAAAACTTGTCCTGTGTTGTCTAGAAAATGAAGTTGTTCATGTTTACAACATTTACAACTGTAGTAAACTCTGCCTCCTTTACCTATATGCTCATCTGCCACAATGGGAGGAACTTACAAAACTCCCTTCAAAAATGAGGGATTTTAGTTTTGCTTTGCTGTGTATGAACAACACATATTGATAGTGAAAATCCATGTTAATTTCTCCATATTTGTTAGCATTTTCTCTTTAATTTGGCTATTAATCAACACATCAAGATCAGAAACATCGCCTCTTCTCAATTCATTTCTGCTGCCATCTGTTTGTCCTGATGCTTTCAGTCGAGTGTGCCCAAAAATGTGTAAACAAGCTCCAGTATCCTCCAATTAAGTCAGATTAAAACCTAAAACACCCTGAATAAAATGTAACACGTCCTATATTAACGTTAATACCCGTCTCTATTTCTGTATGTTCGTATCTATCAGCTACACGCAGTGTTGCCTGTTAAACACTGATAAAAGTCACACATTTTCCAGTGAACATAGCAGAGAAGAATAACAAACAGCAGATCGCCTCCCTCCTTCTCCTCAGCTCCCAGGATTCCTCAGCAGCCTCAGTCTGGTCGGAGTTTCCTGTAATTAGAATAAATCAACACAAACATGGCCTGTATCTATCAAACATCTCAGAAGCATTACTGGAAACAGGAATGTTAGCGTTCATGTACAGCTGAGGCTCATGGGAATTCAGACATTTGGTTTAGAGGAATCCTGAATGAAAAGTTGGACAGGTTCAGGTCTTAATACAGTACTGACATGTTATGTTACTCACGTTACAGAGTGAAGCACATACATGTATTATTTATACTGACCTCCTCGCCAGCTGTGGTCAGCTCAGCTGGAGACATTTTCTCACAGTTTCTCTGCTGTATTTATGTCCATTCTGACAGCTGTTAGACACAACTCGCTGCTTTCAGGATCTCAAAGGAAAACTGTGTAACACCCAGTGGTGGAAAGTAACTAAGTACTGTACTTAAACAGTTTTGAGGTACTTGTACTTTACTTGAGTATTTCCATGTGATGCTACTTTATACTTCCACTCCACTACATTTCAGAGGGAAATATTGTACTTTCTACTCCACTACATTTATTTGACAGCTTTAGTTACTTTTCAGATGAAGATTTGACACAATGGATAATATAACAAGCTTTTAAAATACAACACATTGTTAAAGATGAAACCAGTGGTTTCCAACCTTTTTGGCTTTTGACGTCTTACAAAAAGCAGTGTGTAGTCGGGGTCACATTTCAGATGTCTATGAGTTGTTAACAGCTCCACCAAATAGTGATTTTTCCCTCTAAACTTCTCACATGGTTTCATTTCAGATTTGATTATTTTTTCGACTGATTGTTGCGTCTATAAAATGTCACAAAATCCTGAAAAATGCCCATCACAATTTCCCAGAGTTAAAGGTTACGTCTTCACATTTCTTTTTTGTTCAACCAAAAGTGCCAAACTCAAAGATAATCAGTTTACTGTCACGCATGACAAACAAAGCATTAAATCATCACATTCAAGAAGGTGAAACCAGCTAATTTTTGGCAATTTTGCTTTAAAATTTACTAAAACGATTATTCGATTCTCAAAATAGTTGCAGATTAATTTTGTCGATCGACTCATCAATTAATTGCTGCAGCTCTAATTACAAGAATTATATTTCCAACAGAGAAGTGGAAGAAGTACTCAGATCCTTTACTGCAGTAAAAGTACCAATACAGCAATGAAAAAATACTCCATTACAAGTGAAAGTCCTGCATGAAAAATCCCACAACAGTAAAAGTACATAAGTATTATGAGCTTGATGTAGTTAAAGTATTGCAGTAAAAGTACATAAGTATTATGAGCTTGATGTAGTTAAAGTATTGCAGTAAAAGTACATAAGTATTATGAGCTTGATGATTAAGTAGCGTCAAATGGAAATGCTCAAGTAAAGTACAAGTACCTCAAAATTGTACTTAATTACAGTACTTGAGTAAAAGTACTTGTTTACTTTCCACTGCTGCTATTAGTGATAAATCTTACAGTATCCAAAATATGTAGCATCTTTTTATAAACTTTTATAACTTTTATAATCAGAAGTGGAGAGCAGAAGTAAATATATATATATATATATACATTACATTATATTAAACTCTGTGTGTGTGTGTGTGTGTGTGTGTGTGTGTGTGTGTGTGTGTGTGTGTGTGTGTGTGTGTGTGTGTGTGTGTGTGTGTGTGTGTGTGTGTGTGTGTCGCCCTCGCTGCAGATCCAACAGAAAACTCTCCAGCTGACAAGAAGTCCAAGAAGGCGACTCCGACCTCAGAGAGTGAGTTTCCAAAATATGCAGCAGCAGCCTCTTTCCTTTTGTCCCAATATGGAGCTGCAGCCTGGGATCACTGGTTCCCACTGCGCACACACACACACACACACACACACACACACACACACACACGCTTGCTATTTTAAAGCAGCTCTGTGTATCATTGGAAACATCAGTGCGTACATCACTGTCAGATTATTATTCCTATAACGGTAAACCACTGCTCTCCTCTCTACATTAAGACCACGTTTCCCATCAGCCCTGTTGTTTCCTGGCCCCCACCCCCCCCACCCTGAAGACTATAAACATTTTCCATCAGCCTTCCACCATCTGTCTGCAGAGACTGACTTTTGTCCTCCACATTGACCAGTGGAGCCGTACTGATCAAGCTTCTCAGAGCAGGAAATCATTCCTGAATCATTTGAAAGACAAATATTTAGCTATTTAATTTAATAAGTGACTTAAAATGATTATTTATTATCATTTTCTGTGAACCAGCTTATCGATTAATTGACAGTTTCAGTACTGATCAGTGTATAAACTCTCAGGATCAACATCAACACACAAACTGAACTGAAATTGTACCAAACTGTGACCAAAAACCAAACCGAACAAACCTTTAGCCTCTCAGACACCCCTGAAGAAGAATATTTGAACTGTTCATTCGTGGCGTTCCTTTGGAGCCGTATTTGTGACATCACAGAAATAATGACTTCCCTTCATGTAGGAACAGCAGTTAACAGCAGGTGCAGTTAAAGGTGAGCTGGACAGTGGAAGAGATGATCATGTGATCATATGATCATAAATTCACTTTTTTTGTTTTTTTTAAACTGCTGTTCAGACAAAAGAAGCAAATATTCGACAACTTTTTTGAGTCATAGTGTGAGTTTGTTCTTATTTTCTTTTGTCTATTAACTGATTATTTGCAAAATTGAGACAAATAATTTATCATGAAAATAATCATTAGTATTAATACAGGGTATCAAAAGTCATCAGGCAAATCATACTGTAGGCCCTTGAAGGTACAAATATTTGTAGCCAACTTCTGAATGAAGGCTGGCTATTCCAGATAGTCATATATCTCAAAAATAAACTGCATGAAACACAACATGAGGCCAAACGAAAATAGGTGAAAATAGAAAAATAGGTGCAGCTCAGCTGCTGCATGGACCCTTCAGCGTATGTTGTATTAAACCTTATTAACATGGGTCAACAGTTTTTCTTGCTAGGTTGCTAAAGAGCCCTTCTTGGCTCACAATGATGCGAACACTGGCCTGGCTACAGATGCATGAAGTGCTTTGAGCAAGTTTATAATTTCTGACAGTCACATTACTAGGCTATGAAAGCATATGTTCTTTATGTTGTAAAGAAATATGAAAGACAGGATTGAAAGTCAGACAAATTTAAGCACCAATTCTTTATTTAAAAAAAACATTTGGTGCAGTAAAGGGAAGCTGTCGATACTCCCAACATCTCTGTCCAGAGCTGTCATACGAGTCAGACAGTCTGACTTTCTTCACAAGAGGAAAACACCTGTTTGACTGAGAATAATAACGTCTTCATCTGAATGAATTTGAACTCAACAAACTTCGGTAACGCTTTATTTTACAGCTCCTTTAATATTATACTGCTTTCCTGGAAAAGTAATTAGCAGGTATTTAACGGTTCATTTTTCAGACATTTACAGAGAGGGTGGTGCAGTTTGGTATAAATTATAAAAAAACTGAAAAAAGTGTGAAGTTGGTTTAGTTGGTGAGTGCTGATTCATGTTATTTGTGTTCATACGTAGTAAATTAGACTCTTAACAAATCTTAAACAGACAGTAAATAACTTAGTTTCATTAGTATATTAGTATTAGTATAAGACTAATATGCTAATATATCATTTGACACACAAAACTACATAATACGTAACGTACGTTTAGCACTTACCAGCTAAACCAACTTAACACCTTTATCTGTTTTTTTCTTATAATTTGTACCAAATTGCACCACTCTCACTGTAAAATGTCCTAAAAGTGAAATATGTGAAAATTACTCTGAACATTAGTATAAAATTAGAGGGCGTGTAAAATAAAGCTTCACCCAAACGAGTGTTCATCATATGATCTTCATGCTGGCTGCCAGTTTCCTGATGTGCAGATGTTTCTGTCAGCAGTAAACAGCTGCTCAGTGTCTCTGCAGCTCTCTGTCCAGCATCATGTTGTGTTACAGCTGACAGTGTAACATCACCTACTGTAGCTGTAATATTCTCTCTAATATCTCTGTGACGTCACATGACCACATCTCATATTAGTCACGGAGCGCTTTGCTTTAGAAAGATGTTTTTTAGCTTCTAACTTCCTGTCAAAGTGTTCCCTCTTTATTTCTGTCACAGTGCAGCTCTGCTCTGATGGATTCATGTTTTCTAACAGTTTCAGCTCCTCTAATACCTGACTTATATTTAAAGGGTCTTGAACAATGTGTTGTGATTACTAACATCAAGTCTGTTTTTTGCAAAATTGAAACAGGAATCCCCCCAGGAACTGTCCTGGGTCCCATCCCTTTCATTTACAATGACAATAAAGAACAAATTACAAAATATTAAAATATTAATCAGTATTTGTTGCAAGTCATCAACATCAGGGATCAAACAGGGGCAACATGAGTCAGTCAAAACATCTACAGCCAGATGTGGCTGCCTTCAATTCATTTATAATCACTTTAAATGCGTCCAGTGAGACCAGCTCCTGAAGGTTCAAGTGAAACACCCTTGTTCCCAGTTCAGCACAGGCTTTAGGGACAGATGGTAGGAATAAGTCCTGGGAGCAAAGACAGTAACTCCATGTATCTGGCAAAATCTGTGATGCTGTTGCAGATAAGCTAACCAAGTATCAGCTCGGCTTGATGTCTCCTGTTTGACACTAAACACTCAGAAAACAAAGTCTATCTGTTTTTCCATCAAAAAGCTACCTGCATCAGAATCCTTACATGTTAGAATTAAAGATGAGCTCATTGAACATTAACAGAGGTGAAGTATTTAGGGATAATTTTACATTCTCAGTTCAATTTTAAAAGTCATGCTAAAAAGAAATGATTAAGGCTAACCAGCTGTTTTAAGATGATAAGAAACTGTTTGATTGTGATCTACCTGATCACTTGAAATTTGCTGCAAACTTCACCACTTTTAAGAGAGCTACCAAATCCTGTTAATTCAGCAGCAAACCTGTACTCAAGTTGTCTGTAGCTATGTTACTACTAAATGTGTACTCTTATTGTATCTTGCTGTACCACCTCATTCTTACAAAAGCCCTTCTAGGGACGGGTCACAAATTAGCATCCGCTATAAACACTATGATACTTGCATCAGATAGGTGTTTGTCTATGTGCACAGTATCTGTCCCTATCAAATAAACCATAAATAAATAAATAATAAGACTGCTGACACTGATAAATGTGTCTGCTAAAATGTTCCACTGTTTGGGAACATTTCTGTGAATGAAACTCGCCCACAAACAGAGCAGAACAGGTTGCCTTATTGGGGGTGTTACGATTTAAATTCTAAATCAAAAATCAATCAAAATGAGTGTTCGATTTTGACCTTCAAAATCAAAAGTAGGATCAGCAATTCTCTCTGTATTTTTTTTTCTCTCCACCTCTGCCTACTTGGGCGTGTGCAAAGAAAAATAAATTTTTTTAAAGACGACACAGCATAGCTTACCGATAGCCTGTAGCTGCATTACTTTTCCAGACAATATGGCCGCTGGTGGAAAATCTCCTGCTTCCCTAAAGTCACCGGTGTGGAAACATTTTGCCTTCATTGACAGAAATAATACAGCTTGTAGGCTATGCTTCGCACACTTCGGTACAGTTGGAAATATATTGACAGATTTGAAATTCCTGAGTCAGTAACTCATAGGCGAAATGTTGTTATAACACAAACAACAGCTCTTTCCTACCGTAGTGAGGTAGACAAGCTATAACCTAATTTTCAGTAAAATGAGCTGTCCTCCGAGCTGGACTCATAACATTGGTCTCTATGTAAGTTACAGCCGGCTGTGAGACGAGTGTGCAGGGACCGTCTATAAAGTGCAACACTTAAACTTAGTTTCTCACCTCCAAAAACCCACCAGCTGTTGCTGTAAAGTACCCTTCTGCCGTCTAGTGGCTCTTCTTTTTGTTTTTGTGTTTAACAGTTTGTTCCCAACTGACTGCTGAAATAAATTATCATTATTACATTTTAAAATAAATTATTTAAATTTGACCATATGGCCTTAGTGTGGTACATTCTCCCCAAAAATATCACACTTGATACCATGTAGCCTATCTTCTTAAAGAAGAATTTGAATCATCTTTACAAATCAAGACTCGATAGTCTAACAATGGCATAGCTGTCAGTGCTGAGAGAAAATGTTTAAATCGAAAATCTAATTGAATTGTGGATTTGGAGAATCGTGACATCCCTACTCCTTATATGGACATTTTAGGCGCATCGATGCTAATGATGAAATCTCCTCATGAACAGGTGACGTTCATCAGGCTGAAACCAGAGATTTACAGTTTGTGACATTAAAAGAGTTTGTTGGAACAAACCTCAGAGAAAAGTCAGAGAGCTTCAGGAGAAGAAAATGTTCTTGCATGAGCTTCAGTGTGCTCAGGATGATGATGGAGGCTTTGTTGAAACTTCTGTAGTTTCTTTTCACTAAGCTGTCAGTGATGTAGTTAAAGTATTACAGTAAAAGTACATAAGTATTATGAGCTTGATGTAGTTAAAGTATTACAGTAAAAGTACATAAGTATTATGAGCTCGATGTAGTTAAAGTATTGCAGTAAAAGTACATAAGTATTATGAGCTTGATGTAGTTAAAGTATTGCAGTAAAAGTACATAAGTATTATGAGCTTGATGTAGTTAAAGTATTGCAGTAAAAGTACATAAGTATTATGAGCTTGATGTAGGTAAAGTATTGCAGTAAAAGTACATAAGTATTATGAGCTTGATGTAGTTAAAGTATTGCAGTAAAAGTACATAAGTATTATGAGCTTGATGTAGTTAAAGTATTGCAGTAAAAGTACATAAGTATTATGAGCTTGATGTAGTTAAAGTATTGCAGTAAAAGTAGTGGTTTGGTCCCTCTGACTGATATATTATTATATATGACATCATTAGATTATTAATACTGAAGCATCAGTGTTAGAGCAGCATGTTACTGTTGTAGCTGCTGGAGGTGGAGCTAGTTTCAACTACTTTATATACAGTTAGCTAGTTTAGTCCAGTGGTTCCCAACCTAGGGGTGGGGCCCCTCCAAAGGGTCAGCAGATAAATCTGAGGGGTCGTGAGATGATTAATGGGAGAGGAAAGAAGAAAAAACAAAGTTCTGATACACAAATCTGTTTTCACTTTTTGGACTTTTTCTCTAATCTTTGATTTTTGCTGAAATATTGGATCATTTGAACATTTATTGAAATGAAACCATGTGAGAAGTTTAGAGGGAAAAATCACTATTTGGTGGAGCTGTTAACAACTCATAGACATCTGAAATGTGACCCCGACTACACACTGCTTTTTGTAAGACGTCAAAAGCCAAAAAGGTTGGAAACCACTGGTTTCATCTTTAACAATGTGTTGTATTTTAAAAGCTTGTTATATTATCCATTGTGTCAAATCTTCATCTGAAAAGTAACTAAAGCTGTCAAATAAATGTAGTGGAGTAGAAAGTACAATATTTCCCTCTGAAATGTAGTGGAGTGGAAGTATAAAGTAGCATCACATGGAAATACTCAAGTAAAGTACAAGTACCTCAAAACTGTTTAAGTACAGTACAATATACTCTTGGTATATTTGTATTCTATGTAGCATTTGTGGGAGTAAACACCAAGACAAATTTTTTGTATGCTTGCATACTTGGCTAATAGATTCTGATACTTGAGTAGATACCTGACACCACTGGGAATTTTATTGCTTTAAACCAACTCTGTTCTGATTTTTTTTGGCAAAAATCTGAAAAAAACATAACTGGACACATAGATTCCCAGACACACAACATTGCCTTAACCTCACAACATGCATCGACATGCAAACAATACATAGAAAATAAATACTGTGGGTTGAAGAACTTCCCACACACATCTACACACAGCAAGCAGCAACATGCTAGCTAACAGTGCTGCAGCCGCTGATCTACAGCTGCTGAAGTTCAGCTCTGACAATTCACCTGAAGGGGATTGAACATTCCTGCACCATCAGTCAGAGCGAGGCAGGACCTCAGCTCCCTGTATGTCTCAATCCAGCCGCTCTGACAAAACGCATCACAAACCTCACTGTCTGATAATTGATCACATAAGAGTGGACGCTTGAGGCAACGACCAGGCAGTAACAGATGAGTAAGAACTGTTTACAAAGATAACATCTGAAAACATCTCTCTCTTTATGTCTCTTTATGTCAGACGTCGGTAAATTTGTCAAACGGGCCAATTGTAGAAAGTACAATATTTCCCTCTGAAATGTAGTGGAGTGGAAGTATAAAGTAGCATCACATGGAAATGCTCAAGTAAAGTACAAGTACCTCAAATTTCTACTTAAGTACAGTACTTGAGTAAATGTACTTAGTTACTTTCCAGCACTGTGTCACTGTGTTAACTCCTCACACAAGACAAAACTAAACAAAAGCTTTTCTGAACTGTTTCCCTCGTGTGTAGAACTGATGTAGCTTCATAAACTGAACTGAATGTAACAGGACAGTGTGGTGAACCTGCAGAGCTTTAACAGCAGATCTGACCTGACAGGAGGAGGACGAGGAGGAGGAGGGGAAGGAGGGGGAGGATGAGGAAGAGGAGGAGGAGGAGGAGGAGGAGAAGGAGGAGGAAGTGGAGGGTGTTCAGAGCTCCTCGTGGCTCCTCTCCCACACTTCCATTTAAGGCCTGGTTTCCCTCTCCTCTCCCTCCTCTGTCTGTCTCTCTCAGACTTTGTTTTACTTCACAGCACAGATTAAAACTCTCCACTGAAGCAGTTTTCCTTTTAAGAAGCTCATCGTCTTCATGCTGTGTCTCTGTTTTGGATTTAAAAAACCCGAACGTCTTGGAAACAGTAAAAATGATTGTTTCTAATGGAGTTTAAATTGATGAACTGATTTAATGCATAATGTAAAAAATATTTTTCTGTTGCAGTTTTGGCTTCAGATTGTTGTTTTGGTTTTGGAGTTATAGTTACACAAATGGCCAAAAGTATGTGGACACGCCCGTCCTCACATTTCAGATTATTTGTAGCCCACCAATAAGAGAGATTCAAAAAACAGATATCAGCTGATTTTAGTTTTATTTACATAAACACAGAGCATAAACTTGGTCACATAATATTGTAATTAAAATACGTACTGAGAGGGATATTTTACAGTTTGCAGCCATGCTAGCAGCTCTGTGTGGCACATATAAGGTCGACTTGGGAGTACAAACTCCTGAGGATGAGAGGACGCCGTGTGATCGTTTGCAACTGGAACAGCAGCGTTCTTGCTGACAGCAGCAGCTCAGCTTCAACACAACTACCTGACTGTACTGTGACACAGTAATCTGCATTAGAGCCAGTGATAAATCACCAAAGAGCTGCAGATCAGTTCATCGGATCATGTTCTCCCTGTGATGATGACATGTTGACCAACCGATCATCCCAGGAGTCGAGCTGCTAGCAGCTGTGATGACTGGCTGGTCTCACCTGGCCAGCGGCGCCAAAGCATCTCCCAAAACGTCGGAGCACAATTACTCACCGGAAAAAACATTAAAACTTAATAAAGTGACATAATAACGATCCTAGATCGAAAATTACAACAGCTATTAGCCTGGCTCAAAATCTCCGCCATCGCTGCCCGTTGGTGTGAAATGCATTCTGGGATAACCAGATGATGGCGCTAGGTGGAAAGTCAGAGGATCAAAGTTATTATAATACCTCCTGAGGGGAACATGAATATGTGTATTTGCTGAATCAGGATCCATGTTGGATTCTATCGGCTGTATAAAGATCGATCCATTCCTGATTCTGTTTGTTTGCTTCGAGTACATCAGAAACAAAAACTCCACTCTGGTAAAAAAACAAACAAACAGAATCTGTCCTCCCAAGAAAACAACACAACAGGTCCAGCTGCCATCTAGCAGTCATAGGCATTAACCCAACAGGAGACCGCTGTTCGTTTCCTGTTTCCATCCGTGAGTCAGGACAGTTTTTTAAAAAAGCGTAAACACAATCGTCCCCTAACCTTAACCTCATGGTTATTATTGTAGCCATGATGACGAAGGAGGCCTAACTTTAAGGAAGTAGTAACTTTAACCCACCACATGTTTCTCTGACCTTAACAAAGTGATCACTTTAACCCAAACATGATCTTTAACTAAACCTAACCAGACCTTAACCACAGCTGTCACATCATAAAACATCATTATGTTTTAACAGTGATGTGTGACAGTTTTAAAAAGCACAGACAGATGATGTCGTCCTGCAGATTACTGCTGATAGGGCAGATTAGAAAACGCTCCTGTGTGTTGTTGAGGAGTCACATGATCAAACCACCTATCTGGAGGTTAATGTAGAGGACTGGTTGTTAAATTCAGCACAACTGACTGAGTTTTCTTTCAGTACCACAGATATAAATGAGTTTTTAGCAACTGTATATCTGCTGCTTTATGGTGCATTGTAGTTTTTATTCAGACAGTAGACAGATGACAGGAGATGAAGAAGCAAACAAAATCAAAGATTACTGAACCCATGAACTGAATCCTCATCATGTTTTTGCCCGTCTGTCTGAGAATCCTCTCACTTGTTAAGTTTGTGTTCAGTCTGTGTGGTTGTTTGTGAAATTTGGAGTTGCAGCATCACAAAAACAAACTCATCTAACTGGAAACATTATAAAAAAAACTGTTAGCAAAAGTAAAATGCTAAATAATGAAGTTATAGTGTGGTAATGTGTAAATGATGAACGCAGTTATTAGACTGAGCAGTGAAGTTTTAATGAAGCTGACTTTCTGTTCATGTTCAGTGTTTCTCTCTAAAACTCTAACAAATGTGTCGAATGTGTTTTTGAGTAAAACTCTACAGCAAAGAGAAAAACACATGAAATCTGTAAATCAACCTGCTGCTTTTCCACTTTCATGTCTGTTTACTTTTGTGTGAGAAATGAACTAAAGCAGCCAAACCCCCTCCAAAATATGACTATGACATTTTTGTTTTCTTCTCCTGAACCTCTCTGACTTTTCTCTGTGAGGAAAAGACTCTCTTAACATCACAAACGCTCTGTAAATCTCTGGTTTCAGCCTGATGAACATCACCTCTTCGTGAGGAGATTTCATCATTTGCATCATCGATGACCCTAAAATAGTTTGTGGATGAGTTTCATTCACAAAAATGTTCCCAAACAGTGGAACATTTTAGCAGACACATTTATCAGTGTCAGCAGTCTTATTATTTATTTATTTATGGTTTATTTGATAGGGACAGATACTGTGCACATAGACAAACACCTATCTGATGCAAGTATCATAGTGTTTATAGCGGATGCTAATTTGTGACCCGTCCCTAGAAGGGCTTTTGTAAGAATGAGGTGGTACAGCAAGATACAATAAGAGTACACATTTAGTAGTAACATAGCTACAGACAACTTGAGTACAGGTTTGCTGCTGAATTAACAGGATTTGGTAGCTCTCTTAAAAGTGGTGAAGTTTGCAGCAAATTTCAAGTGATCAGGTAGATCACAATCAAACAGTTTCTTATCATCTTAAAACAGCTGGTTAGCCTTAATCATTTCTTTTTAGCATGACTTTTAAAATTGAACTGAGAATGTAAAATTATCCCTAAATACTTCACCTCTGTTAATGTTCAATGAGCTCATCTTTAATTCTAACATGTAAGGATTCTGATGCAGGTAGCTTTTTGATGGAAAAACAGATAGACTTTGTTTTCTGAGTGTTTAGTGTCAAACAGGAGACATCAAGCCGAGCTGATACTTGGTTAGCTTATCTGCAACAGCATCACAGATTTTGCCAGATACATGGAGTTACTGTCTTTGCTCCCAAGACTTATTCCTACCATCTGTCCCTAAAGCCTGTGCTGAACTGGGAACAAGGGTGTTTCACTTGAACCTTCAGGAGCTGGTCTCACTGGACGCATTTAAAGTGATTATAAATGAATTGAAGGCAGCCACATCTGGCTGTAGATGTTTTGACTGACTCATGTTGCCCCTGTTTGATCCCTGATGTTGATGACTTGCAACAAATACTGATTAATATTTTAATATTTTGTAATTTGTTCTTTATTGTCATTGTAAATTATGTTTTTTTCTGGCAAGTCATTAATATACAAACTGAAAGGGATGGGACCCAGGACAGTTCCTGGGGGGATTCCTGTTTCAATTTTGCAAAAAACAGACTTGATGTTAGTAATCACAACACATTGTTCAAGACCCTTTAAATATAAGTCAGGTATTAGAGGAGCTGAAACTGTTAGAAAACATGAATCCATCAGAGCAGAGCTGCACTGTGACAGAAATAAAGAGGGAACACTTTGACAGGAAGTTAGAAGCTAAAAAACATCTTTCTAAAGCAAAGCGCTCCGTGACTAATATGAGATGTGGTCATGTGACGTCACAGAGATATTAGAGAGAATATTACAGCTACAGTAGGTGATGTTACACTGTCAGCTGTAACACAACATGATGCTGGACAGAGAGCTGCAGAGACACTGAGCAGCTGTTTACTGCTGACAGAAACATCTGCACATCAGGAAACTGGCAGCCAGCATGAAGATCATATGATGAACACTCGTTTGGGTGAAGCTTTATTTTACACGCCCTCTAATTTTATACTAATGTTCAGAGTAATTTTCACATATTTCACTTTTAGGACATTTTACAGTGAGAGTGGTGCAATTTGGTACAAATTATAAGAAAAAAACAGATAAAGGTGTTAAGTTGGTTTAGCTGGTAAGTGCTAAACGTACGTTACGTATTATGTAGTTTTGTGTGTCAAATGATATATTAGCATATTAGTCTTATACTAATACTAATATACTAATGAAACTAAGTTATTTACTGTCTGTTTAAGATTTGTCTAATTTACTACGTATGAACACAAATAACATGAATCAGCACTCACCAACTAAACCAACTTCACACTTTTTTCAGTTTTTTTATAATTTATACCAAACTGCACCACCCTCTCTGTAAATGTCTGAAAAATGAACCGTTAAATACCTGCTAATTACTTTTCCAGGAAAGCAGTATAATATTAAAGGAGCTGTAAAATAAAGCGTTACCGAAGTTTGTTGAGTTCAAATTCATTCAGATGAAGACGTTATTATTCTCAGTCAAACAGGTGTTTTCCTCTTGTGAAGAAAGTCAGACTGTCTGACTCGTATGACAGCTCTGGACTTGTAAATTTTGTTCGTACAAGTTTTAGAAAATTGATGTACGCCACTAATTTTCTTCAATCACTTGTACGTGCCTCTTAAGGGGCAGGTTCACAATTTTTTAAGTGTCTTAAACCAACAGTCAGGAGCCCAAATGAAGAGTGAAACCTGTTTTTCTTGCTGTAATCATTCCTCCTGTTCATACTGACCATTAGAAGATCCCTTCATAATGCACTTACAATGGAAGTGATGGGGGACAAAATCCACAGTCCTCCTTCTGTGCAAACATGGATTTCAAAGTTTATCTGAAGCTAATATGAAGCTTCAGCGTCCAAATGAGTCAAATCAAGTAGATATCTTTCAACGTTACAGTCTTTTTAGTGCCAAAGTCCCTCTTTTTGTTACTATACTTCCACCACAGCTCAACAGGGAAACACTGTCCGAGGAAACACAAAGAGGGAATTTGATGCTAAAAAGACTGTAAATGTGGCAGATATCCACTTGATATGACTAACTCAGACTGCTGAAGCCTCATATAAGCTTCACATCTACTTTTAAATGACTGTGTGGACACACTGTGGATTTTGGCCTCCATCACTTCCATTAAAGCACATTTGAAGGGGATCTTTTAATATCCAGTATGAACAGGAGGAATGATTACAGAGAGGAAAACCTCTTTCACTGTTCATATGGACACCTGACTGCTGTTTAACACACACCTGAAGAACTCTGTCTGTAGTTATTCTTGCATGAGGCTTGATGACTTTTCATGCAAACATGAAGTTTAGTTTATCAAAGGATCCTTTGGTGTTAAATTATTTTACAGTTTCTGTGTCATCGGTCACTTAACAGAATAAAATTGCAGCTCAGCAGAATTTGAAATGTAAAAATCTTAAAATAAAAACTCATTAATCAACAGTCAGTGTGATGAACCCTCAGTCACATGATCCTTGTAGCGGTCCATCAAGAGTCTCCACTGTTTACATCCATGTTTACTAGCGTTTAGTCTTCTTCTTCTGTGCTTTTGTTGGCTCATTGCTTTGTTACAGCTGCCTGTAGAACAACACAAACAAAAAAGAGCCCAGTCGTAGAAAAGAGGTCAAAACCTGCACAGGAGACCTTTAACTTAGATTTATGTTAATGCATAAATCTGTTGAGTGGAGAGAAGATTGCGTGTGTGTGTTACCGCAGCTCCTTTTTAAGCATTTTCCGTTTCCATTCGGCTGCATGAAAGATATTTTCAGCTCATTTACTGACGTCCAAACAGCAAAAACACCTGCAGGATTCAACAATCCATCAGCCTGAACACTGAGGTCGACTCTCACATTTGATAACCAGGTGTGGCTCTAAAATGCATAAAAACCAGGAAACATGCTTTTACATGCCACTTACTGATTCCTGAAAATGACTTGAACTTTTTTGGACTTGCCGATCTGAGTAGATCTGCTGGTAACACATCACAGTCTGCACTGATGAGGAGGTTTGCAAGTGAAAAGACCATTAAAACAGGGATACATTTGGTTATATTTCAGTGTGAAGCTGAAATATAGTCACACTGAGGAGGTTGTGGTAGAGGGAGCTTTCATCTCTAATGTATTTTAATGGATTATCTGCACAGTTTAGGTGCTTTTTAAGGGGTAAAAATCACTATTTATACTGTAAAAGGGCCTTTATTTGCAATTCAAATGAAACTTCAGAGTTGGGTTGGTAAACGATAAAGATGCCCTTTAAACAGCCTTTAAACTGTGCAGATTAGAAACCCCCTAACATATTATAATACATTAATTTATCAATTAATTAACCCCAAATATGATATAAAACCCTGAATTTGATTAATTAATGCAAAGAAATAAAGTGTATTTCAGTAAATTCTCCTCACATGTTAACCAGCCCAACTCTTACCTACTGTAGCCCTCTGACTGACATCCTCACCTGCAGAAACTCAGCTTAATACTGCTGACAAACATGCACTTCCTCTGGCTGCATAGCTGCCTCTCTCGCCTCCATATTCTCACCACCTCTCCACAGAATAAGCATAACTGCTTCAGTAATAACGGGCAATAAGAAGATGTTGATATTGTATGGCTAAGATACTTTAACTGTGTGCCAACAAATTGGTTTAATATAATTCACACATATCATAATACTAAGGCTTTGAAGACATCATGCATTTAAGCCACAATTCTAAAAAGCAACACATGAGCTTTAGATGAGGTGTATTAGACACTGGTTTATAAAAGATTTTAACAGTAAACAGTCCTTCATTCCTTCCCTCCCTCCCTCCACAAATACTGAAAAATATATAATGACATTTAGCAAACAGTTAACATTCAACATTCATGTAAATGTGGCTGCACTCACCGTCCTTATACACATATTCACCTGTTGAGCAAACATAACACATAGAATACAAAGAAAGGAAACATATGCTTACTGTACATATAATCGTACATTAGGTGTTACTTTAACACAGTGACAACATGACTGCTGACTAGGTAATGCAGATCAATTTGAGTTGACATTGAACACACCTCATTGGCTGCTTCTTACAGAAAGAGGAAAACACATTTAATTCTGTCATATTTCTTAAGTGCATCATATCCTCTATCTTGTAGCTTGTGGGGGATGAAGATGCAAATCTTTTTCACAACTTTATAACTAACTTAAACAACTTGGAGAAATGTATTGCGTGACAGTATCCATACCCGCTTCGCATGGGATGTGCGATGACAATAATAGTCCCCCCGAACGTTAGCTCCATGACACTGAGTTCCGTCACCTACATTCACTTTACTGCGCAGTAAACTATTAACACTAACATATACTAATATAAATCCTCTGTCACCTTCACTCAGAAACCAGACGCGTCTCTTTCTGGTCTTAATTCATTCTTTGTAAACTAACAACTATCAGCTTCAATCTGCTCACAAACTGATCCAAACTGCTTCCTCTTTTTGTCACCTGCCAGCAGGTGTGCTTAATGGTTACCATGGAAACACAACCAATCAGAGAGCAGCTCTGACCAGTCAGTTGTACTGAGTGACCCTGCAGTGCTTCATCCTCATGACTGGCTCACAGCGATACACAAATCAAACACTCCTTAAGCCTTTAGCACATAGTTGGTTTCGACCCAGGGAGGAGGTGATGATGTATGTGTGTGTGTGTGTGTGTGTGTGTGTGTGTGTGTGTGTGTGTGTGTGTATGTGTGAGATGACAGAGTTATGGAGGCTGTTAAAGAGTCGACCATCAATCCTTCATTACAGCAGTGATTCTGTCAGCTTTATTTAATGTCGCTCTCATTCTCTGCTATTCTTATCTCCTCCACCCCCCCAATGCAGCATGATGGGAGGAGGGCAGGATGAGTATTAACTTATAATTGTTCAAATATTTTTATTGAAGTTTCAGAATATAAATCTGCAAACACACTGCTCTCACAGATTCACTTATCACACATTTACACAGTGTATACACACTAGGGACGTGCAGAGAGCCCAGTATTTGTATTTGTATCTGTATCTGTTGAGCCAGCAAAATTATTTGTATTTGTATTCAACTAAAAGTGGAAACAGGCATAACAACAACAGCTGATTTCAGTTTCACTGTTTCGACATTTATGTTAAAACAGCCAGCAAGGCCTGAAGACAACAAAACATAGACTCTGTGACCTTTTCTCTGACTGTTTTACTCACAGAAGCTTCTGGGAAAGTAACATTTACTCAAGTACTGTACTTGAGTACATTTGTGAGGTACTTGTACTTTACTTGAGTATTTCCATGTGATGCTACTTTATACTTCCACTCCACTACATTTCAGAGGGAAATATTGTACTTTCTACTCCACTACATTTATTTGACAGCTTTAGTTACTTTTCAGATGAAGATTTGACACAATGGATAATATAACAAGCTTTTAAAATACAACACATTGTTAAAGATGAAACCAGTGGTTTCCAACCTTTTTGGCTTTTGACGTCTTACAAAAAGCAGTGTGTAGTCGGGGTCACATTTCAGATGTCTATGAGTTGTTAACAGCTCCACCAAATAGTGATTTTTCCCTCTAAACTTCTCACATGGTTTCATTTCAATAAATGTTCAAATGATCCAATATTTCAGCAAAAATCAAAGATTAGAGAAAAAGTCCAAAAAGTGAAAACAGATTTGTGTATCAGAACTTTGTTTTTTCTTCTTTCCTCTCCCATTAATCATCTCACGACCCCTCAGATTTATCTGCTGACCCTTTGGAGGGGCCCCACCCCTAGGTTGGGAACCACTGGACTAAACTAGCTAACTGTATATAAAGTAGTTGAAACTAGCTCCACCTCCAGCAGCTACAACAGTAACATGCTGCTTACACACTGATGCTTCAGTATTAATAATCTAATGATGTCATATATAATAATATATCAGTCAGAGGGACCAAACCACTACTTTTACTGCAATACTTTAACTACATCAAGCTCATAATACTTATGTACTTTTACTGCAATACTTTAACTACATCAAGCTCATAATACTTATGTACTTTTACTGCAATACTTTAACTACATCAAGCTCATAATACTTATGTACTTTTACTGCAATACTTTAACTACATCAAGCTCATAATACTTACGTACTTTTACTGCAATACTTTAACTACATCAAGCTCATAATACTTATGTACTTTTGCTGTAGTAAATGCAGGACTTTTACTTGTAATGGAGTATTTTTACATTGCTGTATTGGTACTTTTACTTCAATAAAATATCTGAGTACATCTATGTTACTGTTAACAGTAAAATAGATGTAATGCAGCAGTGTAACAGGACAGAACGTGACTCAGACTGATTTATTCTCTCTGTCTGAAACAACTTCATGTTTGTCTTTCCACAGAAGAAGAGTCAACATTTTACATTTCAGGATTCTTCTTCTTCTCTTCCTCTCCGGCCTCCTGGAACTATTTTTAGAATGTCCATATATGGTCATCAGAGAGGCTCTGACATTCTTCTTCTCTGTATATGTTGCTGCTTCTCTCTCTGTGCTGTAAAAAATGTTTTATAAAGTTGGACAGCTGAGCTGCAACATGGCGGCGTATGTCCTTCTGGTAACCAGGGTAACAGCTGCTCATTAGAGCGTCCTGTCACAGCCAGCTCACAGGTTTGATTCTGTGTTTGTGTTTCCACCAGGTGAAGCCAGAATAAAGAAACCGACACCGAAGACTCCTCCCAAACAAGGTCTGATACACCTCTGTCTGTCTATAATCTATAGTTTATAATAATCTGTATTTTTATAGTAATGTATGTTTTAATAATATAATTTTATAATTTATATTTTTATAATAATATCATATATTAGAAGATTATAGATTGAAGACTGAAGCAGCACCAACTGACTACTTATGTGTGAAATGCTCCTTTCAATTCTGGAACATTCAATGATGACATGTCCTGGTGATTATTGGTTATTGATCTGTGTGTTTGTGTGTCTGTGTGTGTTTGTGTCTGTGTTTGTGTGTGTTTGTGTCTGTGTCTGTGTGTTTGTGTCTGTGTCTGTGTGTTTGTGTCTGTGTGTGTGTGTGTGTTTGTGTCTGTGTCTGTGTGTTTGTGTCTGTGTGTGTGTGTGTTTGTGTCTGTGTGTGTGTGTCTGTGTGTGTGTGTCTGTGTGTGTTTGTGTGTTTGTGTCTGTGTTTGTGTGTGTTTGTGTCTGTGTGTCTGTGTGTGTTTGTGTCTGTGTTTGTGTGTGTTTGTGTCTGTGTGTTTGTGTCTGTGTGTGTGTGTCTGTGTGTGTGTGTCTGTGTGTGTTTGTGTGTTTGTGTCTGTGTGTTTGTGTCTGTGTGTGTGTGTGTGTTTGTGTCTGTGTCTGTGTGTTTGTGTCTGTGTGTTTGTGTCTGTGTCTGTGTGTTTGTGTCTGTGTGTTTGTGTCTGTGTGTGTCTGTGTGTTTGTGTCTGTGTGTGTGTGTCTGTGTGTTTGTGTCTGTGTGTGTGTGTCTGTGTGTGTGTGTCTGTGTGTGTTTGTGTGTTTGTGTCTGTGTCTGTGTGTGTGTGTGTTTGTGTCTGTGTGTGTGTGTCTGTGTGTGTGTGTGTGTTTGTGTCTGTGTGTTTGTGTCTGTGTGTGTGCGTGTGTTTGTGTCTGTGTGTGTGTGTGTCTGTGTGTGTGTGTACATGTGTGTGTGCGTGCAGCTCTGCCTCCTCAGATCCTGCAGTTTCCAGAAGACATGAAGATCTTGGTGGGACAGAAGGTGGAGATCCTCTGCAAGTTCTCTGGAGCTCCGCCCATCACCTGCACCTGGCTCAAGTTCAGGAAACCAGTGAGTAAAAAGTAACTTTAGCATTAAAAAGTAACATTAGAGTTAAAAAAAAGTTATGTCATTAGCATTTGTGTGTGTGTGTGTGTGTGTGTGTGTGTGTGTGTGTGTGTGTGTGTGTGTGTGTGTGTGTGTGTGTGTGTGTGTGTGTGTGTGTGTGTGTGTGTGTGTGTGTGTGTGTGTGTGTGTGTGTGTGTGTGTGTGCAGATCCAGGAGGGCTCGGCTGATATCTCCATAGAGAGCACTGACAGCAGCAGTAAACTCACCATCTCCAGCGGTCAGCAGGAACACTGCGGCTGTTACACCATCGAGCTGAGGAACAGTTATGGCCTCCGCCAGGCCGCCCTCAACCTCACCATCGTCGGTAAAAAACCTTTCAGCCTCTTTTAGCTCCTAGTTTTGTTTTGTTTTTGTCTTGTTATATTATCCATTGTGTCAAATCTTCATCTGAAAAGTAACTAAAGCTGTCAAATAAATGTAGTGGAGTGTTTCCCTCTGAAATGTAGTGGAGTGGAAGTATCGTGCCTAACAACGCCCCTTAGCTGTTCTAAAATCACTGTAAACCACGTATAAAACAGTTGCTACACATACCTGGCAAGGTTTCATAAAATAAATACACAGCAACAAAAAGGCAATAATTTTCTCCACCACGCCAAAAATAAAAAAAAAAGTAATGCCAAAAGAAAGGCCAAATATCCATTCTTTTGGAAATCAATAGTGTTTGGGAGCCTCTGTGCAGCACTGTTACAAAACGGGAATCAATCTCTGTGTCGTTGCCTGAGAAACTCTTGGTAGCATAGCTCCTTTAAGGAATAGAGCAGTGCGTAATGTGTGTGGTTGAGCGAGTGTGCGAGAGCGAGCAGCAGAAAGTGACGGTAAATGCGAGCGGTGCAGAGGAAAAGGTTAACAGGAAGCTGTCAGTCTGGCAGTAAATGTTCAGTACAGGCTGCAGTGTGTCCGATAATAAATGCTGCAGCTTCTTAAGACCAAGAAAAGTCTCATCTGTTGTTTCTCCAACTGCTGGAAAAGTGAAGGGGGTTAGCCCCAAAGTTAGCGACAATGGGTTAGCCTAACCTGACCAAGTTGACTTAAGGTGGACTGACCTTTAAGGTGGACCAGCTATTCTCATTTCAGTGTCAATCTCAGCCGCTCCTAATGCCTGGTTGTTAGTGAACCTAAGGGAAACACTGTAGCTAAAAACATTAGATTTCAGCATGTCAAAGGATTATTTTAGCACCCTATGTCGACCAGAGAGGAAAAGGTAGTTTATGGCATATGCTGAAACCTGTTATATTAAGATGCAATACATGAATGCAAGGATTACATCACATCTGCAGTAGAGATAGCACAACAGTATACCAACTCCACCACATAACAGGCTGCGTGACACTTTTCACAGCTGATATGGCGACTACAGTTTGTAAACATAGACGGGGAAATTACACACAGGCTCTTTTTACAGTTAGCATTTCAGGTTAGCTGTTCTGTGATTTAAACACCCATACCTTTCAGTTAAACAGCTGTTCTGTTTTTAGTTTCACATGTGTTCTCAGTGACTAGCAGCGTGTCCAGGTATATGTGTCAATTTTACGAAGGTTTTTGAGCTGCAGGCTGTCCGTGCAGCTCAGGTCGGGTCTGTCTCGTCCACACAGCCCTGTAATGTTATCCACTCAGTTTTTCCATTTGGCAGGTTATTAAAAACTTAGTTCTGGGTTCTTTACCCCGTTGGTAGTGGTAGATAAAAATGTTTTTTTTAATTAAAAAAAAAACATTTTTGGTCAAATATGAAAAAACGCTATTTTCTTTCATTCTAGTTGTTCTGTTGTCACAAAGTAATCTAAGAAAAGCATAGCGAGAACATCAAATCAAAATCATTGCAACAACCCTCCCTAATAAAACACAACACGAGAGTGGAACAGGACAGGAGTGAAAATCCACTCCTGTGTCACCCTCTACTCCACATCTACTTTTAAATGACTGTGTGGACACACTGTCTTTTAATATCCAGTATGAACAGGAGGAATGATTACAGCGAGGAAAACCTCTTTCACTGCTCATATGGACACCTGACTGCTGTTTAACACACTGGAAAATTCAGAACCTGTCCTTTCAGACTCTGAGCTGCAGTTTGATGCCTTTTAAGGCATTCAGTGCTGTATGTGTGTGTGTCTGTGTGTGTGTGTGTGTGTGTGTGTGTGTGTGTGTGTGTGTGTGTGTGTGTGTGTGTGTGTGTGTGTGTGTGTGTGTCTGTGTGTCTGTGTGTCTGTGTGTCTGTGTGTGTGTGTGTCTGTGTGTGTCTGTGTGTGTCTGTGTGTGTGTGTCTGTTTGTGTGTGTGTGTGTGTGTGTGTGTGTGTGTGTGTGTGAGCTGCAGGGTATAAACACACAGTTTCACCTGCAGGTTACAGATGTTTCCAGTCTGTTCAGTCCTTCAGTGTGACCTCAGGTGACCTCAGGTGACCTCAGGTGACCTCCTGCAGGGCAGGTCATTCAGTCAGTGATGTAAGATTGTCCCGACTCCTTTCGGCTGCAGCCAGGGTCATGATGTCAGATTGTCACATTCCTACAAACAATCACAATGATTGTAAACATTTCAGAAAAAGTATCAACAATAATATCCCCTCAAAAAACATATTTTTACATTTATAGATGCCAAAATGTGTTTAATGTTATGTTTAAATACATATTGGCTTCCTTGACTGCTCAATGACACATAATAACCCCCAAAAACGCAACTTGTATGTAGTGTTTACACCAGGCTAACTGTTTCCCCCTGTTTCCAGTGTCTATGCTAAGCTAAGCTAACGATTTACTGTACAGACATAGAGAGGAATCACTCTGAACATCTGACTCTCTGCAAGAATAAACATATTTCTATTTAAGTCTAAAAGCAGCAACATTTCTCAGGACGTTTACACTGACAAGGCCAAATGCTGTTGTATCCTCTTCCTGTTTCAGCAGCGTGCATTTTGGGGATTTAAAAAATTTATAGAAGAAATCAAAAATAAAATGATTAAAAATGAATCCATATACAAATTAATTTTAAAAAATCATTAAATTAATCAAAGAAATTTAAAAATTAAATAAACCAATAATAAATCTAAATATAAAAGTATAACTAAATAAATAAGCTAATAATTAAACTATGAATAAAATGATAACACAAAATAACAAAAATTCAAAAAAAAGTAATAATAGTAGTAATAATAATAATAAAAATAATGATAATAATAATAAATACAAGTAAATAAATCTAAACAAAATAAATGATAAATAAAAATAAATGAATAAATATAAAAAATATAAATATGAAATAATACTAAATTAAAATAACTACACATTAAAAAATAAGAATAAAATTTATTTAAATAAAATTTTCAAGTATTTTCACCTGAACCCCCACAGATAAACCGGACCCCCCAGCGAAGGTCCCTGCGACATCAGATATCCGGCGGTCCAGTCTGACGCTGTCATGGTACGGGCCGACCTATGACGGCGGCAGCGCAGTGCAGTCCTACAACCTGGAGATTTGGGACTCAGTGGAGCAGCAGTGGAAACACCTGGTGTCCTGCAACAGCACCTCCTACAACATACAGGTGTGTCAGCTGTCAGCTCAGCTGCACGTCCCTTAAACTACACCTGTAGACGTCTGAGAAACCCGTTAGCTTCAGTGTGCCAAAGGAAAACTTAAGTGTTTACTGTGACTGTGTCATTTCTCAGTAAAGTGTAAATTCAGTTTCTGTCCATCTCTAGAACCTTCTGCCAGACCGTCAGTACAAGTTTCGTATCCGGGCAGAGAACATCTACGGGGTCGGAGAGCCGAGCGCTGAGTCTGAACCCGTTACTGTTGGAGTGGTGGAGAACGATGGTGAGTAATCTAGAACTAAACTAAACTAAACTGAAGTGTAACTAAACTAAACTAAAGTGTAACTCACAGCTGAGCTGCAGTCATGTGACTGAACTAAACAGACTAACTAAGCTAACCTGCTGTTTGGTTCCTCTGACAGAGAACCAGGAGGAGGTCGAGGAGGAGGATGACGGTACGACGCTCAGGCTTCCTGTTTACATTCACTGATCTGAAAATCGTCTGTTTACTGTATCAGCTGATTAACCTCCACACAACATCCACACAACGCTACAGAAACACAGATACACAAGAACACAAACACAGTAAAACTTAGGATTTAACAACAACATGACTTCACATAACGTAATACACTGTTAGTAACATGAAATGACATAACACAGCATGACATGATGTAAAATTACATACCATGACCCGACAACATGACAGCATAATGAAGCATGACATGACAACACTCTGGAGTATCTCTGACCTTTGACCTAATGTGTTTGTGTTTCAGACTCAGAGAAGGAGCCAGACTACAGAGACGTGACGATCAGAACAGACACAAAGGTGAAGGAGCTGTACGACGTGGAGGAGAGGCTGGGAACGTAAGACTCCGCCCACTCACACTCCACCCACAATGCACCTGTGCTTCTGTAAAAACAAACAGAGACGCTGCGTCTATTTTCAAAGATGCTGTGCTGTACCGTTTTTATGTTTGGGACACAAAACTGTAGCTTCACCCCCAGGCTTGAGCCCAACTCCACCCACTGCATAATTATGAGAAATAATAAAAAGTGGGCATGGGGCTATAATAATAATAGTTATTTGTATTATTATTATGGTAGTAATTGACAGAAATAAAGAGGGAACACTTTGACATGAAATTAGATGTTAAAAAATGTCTTTCTAAAGCAAAGCGCTTCATGACTAATATGAGAGGCGTTTTGCAGGAGATCAGCAGGCAGAAAGAAAGTGAGCAGTGATCTCAACACAGAGACGACACGTTTCCAAATTTATATTTGTGTTATGTGGCTCTCTGATTGCTGGAAACCATGAAAACAAGACAAGACACGTCCTGTCAGAGTCAGACCTGCAGGTTGTTCTCTCTCTCCAGCAGCAGCTCACATGTCCCGTTAAAATGCCTTTTTTGGGTTGCTTGTTTTTTTTTTGTTTTCTCTTGCACATCTTAAATATAAGCTCATTTTAACCACATTAACTCCACTAGGACACCAGCGTCCCTCTCTGCCTTTCTTGTGCTTTTTGTTATAATCAGAAAGACCTCACGTTTACAGAAATATGGAGTCTCCAAATGTACCTTTTGAAAATCTGTCTGGAGTTTTTTCTACATAAAACACTGTAGCCTTGTCACGCTGTGCTGTCTTCTTCAGATTTGAGGCAGGTATTTAGTTTACAGCCCTATACTGCCCTCAGCCTTTACAGATATAACTGCAGGCAGTTATTTAGACTGAAAACACATTTTTTCAATTTTTCTGTTTCTGTATCACTTCAAGTGTTTTTGACACTTTTACAAGAAACTTTGGAAGGTTTCCTTTCTGGCAAGATCCAATTTATGCATGTAGTCACTATGCTTCAGAAGCTACAGTCATTTAATTGCTTAAAAGTAGGGCTGGAGTGGAAGAGGTTCATTGAACTTTATTTATTCAGCACTTTTCATACAAGAGATGTAGCTTAAAGTGCTTTACAATAAAATAAAATAAAATAAATGCAACATATTAAAACAAGAGCAAATCAACAATAAAAATTAGACAATAGCAAGAGAGTAGATGATAAAATATAAGTGAAAATAATAAAACAGAACAGTAAGAATAATAAAAGATGAAAGAATTAGTAAAAAATGAATAAGAATGACATTAATTAAAGGCCAGATTAAATAAAAAGGTTGCCGTGGTCTAAATAAGTTTTGTTCCTTTAGTTTTGAATCAACCCTCCAAACACTGACACACCTGCTGTGACTAGTTACTGCTGCTGAGCTGCAGATACTCAGTATAAAGTGTCTCCTGTTGTTGTGTGGCTCACAGGGGGAAGTTCGGTCAGGTCTTCAAGCTGGTGGAGAAGGCCACGAAGAAGGTGTGGGCGGGGAAGTTCATTAAAGCGTACTCAGCAAAGGAGAAGGAGAACGTGCGGCAGGAGATCGGCATCATGAACAGCCTCCATCACCCCAAACTGGTCCAGTGTATCGACGCCTTCGAGGGCAAGTCTGACATCGTCATGGTCCTCGAGATGTAGGTGACGCTTCCACTCACACTGCTGGACACCACCTACTCTGCCTTCTGTATGTGTGTCTGACGTGCACTATGTGTGCATATCAGACAGACAGCTCAACACTAGGCAGTGACAGGCTGGAATGATGACTTTACTTGAATACCTTCAAGACATCACGTTTCTCCCAATCCAGACTTTTCTGTGAAACTGAAATGACACTACAGTGTGTAAATACACAAAACATTACAAACAAATGATCAAAAATGTTCAGAATCACAAAATATTTACTCTTTATAATATTTATATTTATAGAACTGAAAAGTTAAACTTACAAACAAAGCTTCTCCAGGGCAGATTTTAAGAACAAAGCCGAAATGACCTACGACCTGGGTCACATGTTCGCATTAACCAATGAAAAAACAAGAGAAGGCAGTTTCCTAAAGTCATGTTACTCTAAAGCTGCACCAGAAACATCCAGCAGGGGGTGCTAAACCCACCATAAATAAATGTTACATGTCAAACTTCCATGTTTGATTGCTCTTTAGGATTTGGCAGCTGCTCCCTGCTCCTGAAAGCTCAGAAGCAAACAAATTTCATCATATTCAAAAAATATTTTATTTGTCCTTTCTTCTAATAGCACAAAGCAAATCATTCTCATCATCAGCTGTAAATGATTAATGTGAAATTAATCTGCACGTCTTATAATATACATATATATATACATACATATATATATATATATATATATGTGTGTGTATATGTTTGGTTCTAGAGGTTTGGTGACAACAGTAACTTAAAAACAGCAGTTAAGTTAAAACACACAACACATTTTGCAGTTTTAAGAATATTCAGGCTTTTTCTTGCAGCTGCTGATTATCTGTTTGAGTCTGATGTGGAAACAGAGACTGAGATGTTTTTGCTTCAGAGATCGTCGGAAAATAATTTTCTGGCCAACTATGAGAGGAATTTGAGAGCAGCTATTTCCTCTGCTAATTTTAGAGCTAAGAGCAAAGATGGACAGATGGCACTGAACACACACACACACTCACACTTATAAAAATACTATAATTATTTCATCTTACAGGAATTTTATCTGTGTTTTTACTTTTTCTCCATCTGCACTTTGATTTTATTTAAATGTATTCTCATCATCAGTATAAAAACTGACCAGAAAGCCAAAAAACTTCTCATATGTCAAAGTTTTCACCAGAACACTTTCCAGCTGCTGTTGTGATCATTTCAAATTTTCTTCATGTTTGAGCAGAAACAGGGAGAAACGCATCATGTTTGTTTCAAAAAAGACAAACAAGTAAAATGACAGACACAGTAAACGTGATAAAAGCTGGAAAACCGTCTAAACTGATGAAGAACAGGAAGGGAGTTGTTTATATTCAGACTTATTTTAATAGTTTTGCTCATCATTCCTTTCAGGTCAGATAACATTTTATTCTGCAGCTTCATTTTTGAGACAAATAGAGTCCATCAGACATCACAGCACAAGAATAACATTAAATTCTGTATGAAATTAGGTTTCCTTTATAAAGGGTTTATAAAGGAAACGCTGCAGATTTTCAACCACATGTTTGCATTAACCAATGAAACATTGTAAAACATTACAATGTTAGTAGTATATGCAAATGTTCAGCTCCTCTTTATGTTGCCTGCACCCAGAGCTCCCCGCTCATTTGCCGGTAAAAGTCCGCCAGGTGACTCAAAACACATCATCCAGAGGACATTGGAGATCTGCCTCAGACTCCAAATCACGTTTCCTCATTTTCTATAGTGGTGCCTTCAAGGACTGTAAAATGTAGGTCTGCCAAAACACTCCTGTCTATCATGTGACGCCAGCGATAGGGAAAAGCACACTAAAATATCATAGTACTAAACACTTAAATACATGGCTGAATATCACGCTGTTGAATTAGACACAACAGAGTCTGGAAGGGGAAGTGACCAACGACGTCACAGCCGCAGCTAAACTAAGCTAAGCTAAGCTGCTAAATTTCTCTGTGATTCATCCAGAAGAACTAAAACACAAAAAAACAACTAGCTTTACAGTATAATGTCAGAGCAGAGGTAGTGGTATAGAAAGGAGGGATTTTACACAACCTGGCAACCTAAAAATGATGCTTATTAATGGCTTATAAATGATTTTTAAAGCATCAGTAAATGATTTATTAACCATTAATTAAGCCATATATAAAGGCTGCTGTATCAGAAAGTGGCACCTAAAATGAATAATTATTTTTAATTCTGACTTTTCACTAACTTCACTAATATTTAAGACAAACAATAGTAGTAGTTTAATAGTGGTGTTTTTGGGGTGTGTACAGCAGGTTTTTTTATCGCAGTGCTTCTTAACCTGAAGATATTTGTGTGCGGACTTTTTGTTCCTCCAGGATCTCAGGCGGCGAGCTGTTTGAGCGGATCATCGACGAGGACTTTGAGCTGACAGAGCGGGAGGTGATCAAATACATGCTGCAGATCATCGACGGCGTCAACTTCATCCACAAGCAGGGCATCGTCCACCTTGACCTCAAACCTGAAAACATCATGTGTGTCAACAAGACCGGCAGCAAGATCAAACTCATCGACTTTGGCCTCGCCAGACGACTAGGTAACCTCAGAGTTCTCCTTGTTAGTCGTCGTCAGAATGTTAATATCAGTCATTTTATCAGTTTTATCACTGCAGCCCAGAGTGAAATATGTCAACAACTCGTCAAATATTACATGGATGTCCATAAAATTAGGTACAGACATTCATGATCTCCAGAGAATCTTAATGATGGTGGTGATGCCCCCAAAATGTCTACCTGTCAGTGGTGGAAAGTAACTAAGTACATTTACTCAAGTACTGTGCTTAAGAACAGGTACTGAGGTACTTGTACTTTCCTTGAGTATTTCCATGTGATGCTACTTTATACTTCCACTCCACTACATTTCAGAGGGAAATATTGTACTTTCTACTCCACTACATTTATTTGACAGCTTTAGTTACTTTTCAGATGAAGATTTGACACAATGGATAATATAACAAGCTTTTAAAATACAACACATTGTTAAAGATGAAACCAGAAGAGTCCTGAGTTTCTATGTTCAGTAACATTGAGGAAGTTTAAAGAAGTATTTGAAATGTGAATACAGAATGAGGAAAAACACTCCAGGAACCAGCGGCCGCTCACACTTCACTGCTCTATCAGCTTCCAGAGGATCAGGAGTTTGTGTTTCATGATGAAGTTCAGTCAGATATGTTAAATACTGTGCAGTAAAACTGTGATGTATAATCAATAATACTGATTAGAGTTTATTCTGTGACTGCAAACCTTTTTTCCTCTCTGTCCGACCTCTGGCAGAAAACGCTGGGACTCTGAAGGTTTTGTTCGGGACTCCAGAGTTTGTGGCTCCAGAGGTGATCAACTATGAAGCCATCAGTTACCCCACCGACATGTGGAGTATAGGAGTCATCTGTTATATACTGTGAGTCTCAGTAAACACACAGTACTGTTATAGGAGTCATCTGTTATATACTGTGAGTCTCAGTAAACACACGTTACTGTTATAGGAGTCATCTGTTATATACTGTGAGTCTCAGTAAACACACAGTACTGTTATAGGAGTCATCTGTTATATACTGTGAGTCTCAGTAAACACATGTTACTGTTATAGGAGTCATCTGTTATATACTGTGAGTCTCAGTAAACACGTTACTGTTATAGGAGTCATCTGTTATATACTGTGAGTCTCAGTAAACACACGTTACTGTTATAGGAGTCATCTGTTATATACTGTGAGTCTCAGTAAACACGTTACTGTTATAGGAGTCATCTGTTATATACTGTGAGTCTCAGTAAACACACGTTACTGTTATAGGAGTCATCTGTTATCTACTGTGAGTCTCAGTAAACACATTACTGTTATAGGAGTCATCTGTTATATACTATGAGTCTCAGTAAACACACAGTACTGTTATAGGAGTCATCTGTTATATACTGTGAGTCTCAGTAAACACACAGTACTGTTATAGGAGTCATCTGTTATATACTGTGAATCTCAGTAAACACACGTTACTGTTATAGGAGTCATCTGTTATATACTGTGAGTCTCAGTAAACACACAGTACTGTTATAGGAGTCATCTGTTATATACTGTGAATCTCAGTAAACACACGTTACTGTTATAGGAGTCATCTGTTATATACTGTGAATCTCAGTAAACACACGTTACTGTTATAGGAGTCATCTGTTATATACTGTGAGTCTCAGTAAACACACAGTACTGTTATAGGAGTCATCTGTTATATACTGTGAGTCTCAGTAAACACACGTTACTGTTATAGGAGTCATCTGTTATATACTGTGAGTCTCAGTAAACACACGTTACTGTTATAGGAGTCATCTGTTATATACTGTGAGTCTCAGTAAACACACGTTACTGTTATAGGAGTCATCTGTTATATACTGTGAGTCTCAGTAAACACACGTTACTGTTATAGGAGTCATCTGTTATATACTGTGAGTCTCAGTAAACACACGTTACTGTTATAGGATTCATCTGTTATATACTGTGAGTCTCAGTAAACACACGTTACTGTTATAGGAGTCATCTGTTATATACTGTGAGTCTCAGTAAACACACGTTACTGTTATAGGAGTCATCTGTTATATACTGTGAGTCTCAGTAAACACACGTTACTGTTATAGGAGTCATCTGTTATATACTGTGAGTCTCAGTAAACACGTTACTGTTATAGGAGTCATCTGTTATATACTGTGAGTCTCAGTAAACACACGTTACTGTTATAGGATTCATCTGTTATATACTGTGAGTCTCAGTAAACACACGTTACTGTTATAGGATTCATCTGTTATATACTTTGAGTCTCAGTAAACACACGTTACTGTTATAGGAGTCATCTGTTATATACTGTGAGTCTCAGTAAACACGTTACTGTTATAGGATTCATCTGTTATATACTGTGAGTCTCAGTAAACACACGTTACTGTTATAGGAGTCATCTGTTATCTACTGTGAGTCTCAGTAAACACACGTTACTGTTATAGGAGTCATCTGTTATATACTGTGAGTCTCAGTAAACACACGTTACTGTTATAGGAGTCATCTGTTATATACTGTGAGTCTCAGTAAACACGTTACTGTTATAGGATTCATCTGTTATATACTGTGAGTCTCAGTAAACACGTTACTGTTATAGGAGTCATCTGTTATATACTGTGAGTCTCAGTAAACACACGTTACTGTTATAGGAGTCATCTGTTATATACTGTGAGTCTCAGTAAACACACGTTACTGTTATAGGATTCATCTGTTATATACTGTGAGTCTCAGTAAACACACGTTACTGTTATAGGAGTCATCTGTTATATACTGTGAGTCTCAGTAAACACACGTTACTGTTATAGGATTCATCTGTTATATACTTTGAGTCTCAGTAAACACACGTTACTGTTATAGGAGTCATCTGTTATATACTGTGAGTCTCAGTAAACACGTTACTGTTATAGGAGTCATCTGTTATATACTGTGAGTCTCAGTAAACACACGTTACTGTTATAGGAGTCATCTGTTATATACTGTGAGTCTCAGTAAACACACGTTACTGTTATAGGAGTCATCTGTTATATACTGTGAGTCTCAGTAAACACGTTACTGTTATAGGAGTCATCTGTTATATACTGTGAGTCTCAGTAAACACGTTACTGTTATAGGAGTCATCTGTTATATACTGTGAGTCTCAGTAAACACACGTTACTGTTATAGGAGTCATCTGTTATATACTGTGAGTCTCAGTAAACACGTTACTGTTATAGGAGTCATCTGTTATATACTGTGAGTCTCAGTAAACACACGTTACTGTTATAGGAGTCATCTGTTATCTACTGTGAGTCTCAGTAAACACACGTTACTGTTATAGGAGTCATCTGTTATATACTGTGAGTCTCAGTAAACACACGTTACTGTTATAGGAGTCATCTGTTATATACTGTGAGTCTCAGTAAACACACAGTACTGTTATAGGAGTCATCTGTTATATACTGTGAGTCTCAGTAAACACACGTTACTGTTATAGGAGTCATCTGTTATATACTGTGAGTCTCAGTAAACACACGTTACTGTTATAGGAGTCATCTGTTATATACTGTGAGTCTCAGTAAACACACGTTACTGTTATAGGAGTCATCTGTTATATACTGTGAGTCTCAGTAAACACACAGTACTGTTATAGGAGTCATCTGTTATATACTGTGAGTCTCAGTAAACACGTTACTGTTATAGGAGTCATCTGTTATATACTGTGAGTCTCAGTAAACACGTTACTGTTATAGGAGTCATCTGTTATATACTGTGAGTCTCAGTAAACACGTAAACACTGTAACTCACATTGTTCATTTAGTTTAATTTCACGCTCTGTGTTCATGATGCTAAGCTTCATTTTGTTCATGTGATTCAGCTCACTTCCCTTCTGTTTTGTTTAGCTTAGCTTAGCTTTGCTTGGCTTCTTTTACTTAACCCAATTTAGCTTCCCTTAGTGTAACATAATTTTATTTAATGTATTTTTGTTGAGTTCACTTTCCTTGTTTTATTTAATTTCACTTTGGTTAATCTTGTAGCTCAGCTTGGCTTCATTTTGCCTTTCCTTAACTATAGTTTGGCTTCTTATAGCTTAGCATCACTTAGCATAACTTTAAATTCTCTTTAATTTTAGTTTAATTTATCTTAGCTTAGCTTATTTAGCTGTAGCATCACCATTTAATGTTATATTGTTTAGTTCACCTTTGTTTTGCTTGGTTTGGCTTTAATTTTATTTATTTTATTTTCCTTTATCTAAACTTCTTTTAGCTTAGCCTGGCTTCATTTTTCTTTCATTTCCCTTTGTTTAGGTTTTTGAGCTTAGCTTCATTTTGTTTTATTTCTATAATTTCTCTTTAATTTAGCTTTTTCAGCTTAGCTTTATTTTTTTAGCTCTCATTTCATATTAGTTTGGCTTCTTATAGGCTCTTGGCTTTGCTGTTTACAGTAGTTTATCTTAATTTGTTCTATTTTAGTATATTTTAAATGACTTTTCCTGTTTAATATTATTTCAGTTAAATTTAACTCAGTTAACTTGAAACTGGTTGAGTTTAGTTTGAGTTGAGTTTGGCCTGTGTTCATCCTCTCAGGCTGAGCGGTCTTTCTCCCTTTATGGGCGACAACGATAATGAGACTCTGTCCAACGTCACCTCGGCCACCTGGGACTTTGAGGATGAGGCCTTCGATGAAATCTCTGACAACGCCAAAGACTTCATCACCAACTTGCTGAAGAAAAGCATGAAGTAAGGAGGAGGGAAGAGGGGGGGTCCTGTCAGTCTTCACTTCAGTTTAAAGTCTCACTCCGCTTAAGAACATGTTTCTCTTCTTGTTCCTTCAGTTGCATGTTGTTCTCTTCTCTGTGCAGAATGATGCACAGTTTGTTTTCACCTTCATCTGCTGAAAGTGGAAAGTTTCTCTGAGCTCATTGAAAATCAGATTTTAAGGGGCGGGCCTACATGCAGGATTTATGACATCACAGCTAGTTTGGAGCCAATCGTGGTCCAGTGTGCAACTACACAAGTGTGACGTGGAAGCTTGAAGCCTCCAGAACACAAACACTGGACTTTACAGTGAAGGAGGAGACATCTGGTGTCCAACAGGAAAACTTTAGAAAGGAAATATATTTACATATTCATTTCTTCATTTTTAATGAGGGAGAAGGAGGAGATGATGTTTATAAGGATTTTAACTTGGTAATTATACTTTTTTGTGGAAAGCCCAGATCAGAAACACATTATTGTTCCAAGCAGAGTGATTTTAGATATCTTAATACATGTCTGGAGGGGAGCTTTAATGATTTTATTTAACCAGATTTGAACTCACTGCTCCATGATGGTGTGAGTAGAGGTGCGCACAGGTGCGCACATACACACACTTCACACACAGTGAACTTAAGAGTAGGCAGGGACGGTCGTTACACACTGTGGCAGTCCCAAAGACTCGTACAATAAGTTCAAAGAGAGATTCAGTATATGACAGCTTGTAGCGCACATAACGGCTCTCCACCAAGATGACTGTGTGTGCATAACGTATCACGCAGATAGATCTGCACATATATCTGCCACTGCCACTCCTCTGAGAAGAGCTGTGGAGGAGGACAAAGCTCTGGTAGAGTGGGCACAAACACCCGGTGGGGGGTCTTCCCCCGCTGCACATATAGTTTGCCTGTGTGATAGCTTCACACAGCCAGTCAGAGGCTTTCCCTGAGAATGTTTTCTGTAATGCACATCATGTGTTTCTCTTTCACTGGAGGTCTGTATGCTGCTGCCTGAATTTGTTTTTCTTATATATACACTGAGCAGAGGACACATGTTTGTCTTTTCTAATGTTACATTGTTCTGTTGTCTTACAGAATACACTTAAGTAAAAATGTCATTTGCATATTTGGTATTGAGGTGATCCAAAGTAACGGAAAGTAAACAACTTACGTTACTTCAATATTGTGATACTTGGATTAGGTTACTGACTATATTTTTAACAGGTAATTAGTAATTATATCAGAACACATTTTTAAAATAACCCTCCCAACCCTGCTCAGGACTTTAAGTAGCGTTAAAGTTGCTAAATATTCATTCTTCTGGTGTGTGTTGTGAGAAAAGACACTGACATCAGTAAAGGTGATGTTGCCCCCCCCCCCCCTTCAGTGACTTTTTTTTTTTTGACAAATCTGCCGACTTTTTGTGCAGAACTTAACTCCTCTGCTCAGAGGGAGTCTGAGGCTAATGTGGCTCATCTGTTTTTATTCTGTGATGTAACTTGACTGTTTGATTTAGTTTCAGTTTGAGTTACAAGTGAGTTTATTCCAGTTTCTGGATCATCTCTCTATTCATAGTACTTCAGTGACACAGTCTATGCAACAGCCTGCATTAAACAGTTGTTTAATATTAGAGGTAGATTTAGATTAATATTTAGGATAAAGCTGCTTTAAAAAAATAGTTAATGATAAAGCTAATTAGAGTCAGTTTCCTTAGACTTCATTTTCTTTACTTTGATTTTTTTTAAATCTTGTATATATAGCAGGCTTTAGCTCCTTCCCACTGAAAATAGTTGGCAACGCTGTGGTGAAGGTGATGTTCTCCAAGTGGACAAGCTAACATTAAAGGACAGGTTCACAATTTTTCAAGCCTGTGTTAAACAGCAGTCAGGTGTCCATATGAACAGTGAAAGAGGTTTTCCTCGCTGTAATCATTCCTCCTGTTCATACTGGATATTAAAAGATCCCCTTCAAATGTGCTTTAATGGAAGTGATGGAGGCCAAAATCCACAGTGTGTCCACACAGTCATTTAAAAGTAGATGTGAAGCTTATATGAGGCTTCAGCAGTCTGAATTAGTCATATCAAGTGGATATCTGCCACATTTACAGTCTTTTTAGCATCAAATTCCCTCTTTGTGTTTCCTCGGACAGTGTTTCCCTGTTGAGCTGCGGTGGAAGTATAGTAACAAAAAGAGGGACTTTGGCACTAAAAAGACTGTAACGTTGAAAGATATCTACTTGATTTGACTCATTTGGACGCTGAAGCTTCATATTAGCTTCAGATAAACTTTGCAAGAAAAACAGGTTTCACTCTTCATTTGAGCTCCTGACTGTTGGTTTAAGACACACTTGAAAAATTGTGAACCGTCCTTTAAAAACAGTCCAGGACTATAAAACCATGTGAAACAGGTTTGAATATAATATTTTGTTATAATATTGTGTTTTCTGTCAGTGTTTGATTTTACTGAATAATGTGTGAATAAAACATCATTAACTAACAAAGTATCATCTTTAACAGCACATTAGCAGACTAACGTTCAACATTAGCATTGAGTTGGATCCCACTTTCTTTGATAATGTTATAATGTGTGTCAGGGCTCGGCTGACCTGTGCTCAGTGTTTTGAACACACCTGGCTGAAGCAGGACACCAACACCATGAAAGCCAAGAAGCTCTCCAAGGAGAGGATGAAGACGTACATCCTGAGGAGGAAATGGCAGGTAAACAACAACATGAGGACAGAGACGTCACACACTGTAATTAGCATTTTAAATTTTGTAATATATTCTTTATTATTATTTTCCATTTCATGAAACGGTAGATATTGTAAGCAAAGCAACCTCAGGCTACAAAACAAAAACAGCACTTCACTTATATTCAATGAACCAAAATTCTGTCTTTACTAAAAGTCCATTAAACAATATTTTTATAACAAAAATAAGATATATGTTTATATTTTTAAAAGAGAACTGAGAGAACCAGGAGCGCCTGAATTATCTCCTCCCACTTCACAGCTTTATTTACAAAAGTGACTTTTGTCTCTTAATGTCACTGTTTCTTGTTCTCTGGCAGAAAACAGCTCACGCTGTTCGAGCCATCGGCCGACTGTCGTCCATGGCCATGATGGCCGGCGTCAGCGCCAAGAAGGGCTCGCCCACCGAAGGTACGATAGAAAAAAACAGAAAGACTTCTGTATGTACACGAGATGCTCAGTATGATCATTCTGTGGCTGCATTAGAATTTATAACTGATTTTGTCTGATGGATGTTGGTGATGGTGATGATACGGCCACCGTGACTAAGAAAAATATTTGCTCAGTTTCTTGATGGTTATAATAAGAGAGTTTACTTACTCTTGTTAAAACAAAGATGTCTTCTTGTTATAATGAAGATCTTTTCTCATTATAATGACACTTTTTCATGGAGGGTTCTGAAAACAAGAAATTACAAAAAAAAGGAAAACTGGGTAACACTTTATTTTAAGTCCCAGTATTTATCATTAATAATATTCTATTAAGAGTTAATAACAGGTTTATAACTCACTAAGCTGATATAAGTGTTTATTAATGTATTAGTCAACAACTATAACTCCTGTTATAGTTATAAGTGGAGTATAAACAGGTCATGAATGAAAACATAGTCAAACACAGCTGTAATAATATAAAATATGTCTTCATAGGAGAAGTTATAATAAATGCTGAACATTAATAATAAAATGTGTGTGTGTGTGTGTTCAGAGGATAACCAGTTCCTGGAGTGTTTGGAGTACGAGCAGAAGACGGAGTGTAAGCCGAGCTTCAGCTCCGTCATCAAAGACGTGGAGGTGGTGGAGGGCAGCGCTGCTCGCTTCGACTGCAAGATCGAGGGTAGGAAGGATCAATCCAGTCATTGATCAGCTGATCAATAGAAAATTCATCAAAGACAAGTCTGATCATAAATTTTAAGTCATTTCATCTTTCCAACTGATTTGCAGCTTTTCTTCCAGTCCATCTTAAACCAACAGTCAGGAGCCCAAATGAGTCAAATCAAGTAGATATCTTTCAACGTTACAGTCTTTTTAGTGCCAAAGTCCCTCTTTTTGTTACTATACTTCCACCACAGCTCAACAGGGAAACACTGTCCGAGGAAACACAAAGAGGGAATTTGATGCTAAAAAGACTGTAAATGTGGCAGATATCCACTTGATATGACTAACTCAGACTGCTGAAGCCTCATATAAGCTTCACATCTACTTTTAAATGACTGTGTGGACACACTGTGGATTTTGGCCTCCATCACTTCCATTAAAGCACATTTGAAGGGGATCTTTTAATATCCAGTATGAACAGGAGGAATGATTACAGCGAGGAAAACCTCTTTCACTGTTCATATGGACACCTGACTGCTGCTTTAAGACAGGTTTGAAAAGTTGTGAACCTGCCCTTTAATGTTAGCTTGTCCACTTGGAGAACATCACCTTCACCACAGCGTTGCCAACTATTTTCAGTAGGAAGGAGCTAAAGCCTGCTATATATACAAGATTTTGACTGCTGTTTTAACACAGTGGAAACCCGTCCTTTAAATCTGTTTTAATCCCCAAACAAGCAAACAATTAATTAATTAATCATTTTATGAACTAAATCTTTTTGTATTTTTTGGACGGACTGAATGAACAGTTTGAAGAATCTGTTCAGACTTTGGGAGAAAAGATGGATATTTGATGTTATTTTGGCCATTTAATTAAATTGATTCATGAAACAAATGACGAAACGACTCATTTACAGTAAAAAAATAAAGAGACACGTCCTTGTTTCTGTGTGTCTCCAGGTTACCCGGACCCTGAGGTGGTGTGGTACAAAGACGACCAGCCAATCAAAGAGACCCGACACTTCCAGATTGACTACGACGAAGATGGAAACTGCAGTCTGGTCATTTCAGAGGTCAGAGGTCAACTGTTGTACTCATTTGTTAAGTGTGCTCGCTGTTTTACTTCAACCTTTAACAAATCCAAACAATCATTCTGACATTTGCTGATATAAACCCGCAGGTGTCGGGCGACGATGACGCCAAGTACACAGTGAAGGCAGTCAACAGTCTGGGGGAGGCGACCTGCACCGCCGAGCTGCTGGTGGAGGTGATGGCTGGGGAGGAGGAGGAGGAGGAGGAAGAGGAGGAGGAGGAGTAAAGCAGAGAACGTCTGGACTCCCACAGGAAGAGGAGGTGGCGACGTGGAACTCATCACTCCTCCTCAGCCTGTCAGACAAACAAACAAGCAGGAAAAAAATTACCCACAAATAACAAAAGATTGTGTTGTTGTGATTGGAGCAGTAGGTGGGCGGGGCTTGACACATCAGGACAGTTTGGATTGGCTCAGAGGAGTTAAATATCAATCACTGATACAGCACTCCTCACTTTTTGTTCATTAATACTTGGGTCTTATTTTGGTCGTTCTATCAGTAATAACAACATCGTTCATATGTGAGATCTAAGAACACGGCAGACAGGTTGGTAACAAACCAATTCATCAACATTTCAGGTGTGAAGTCTGAGAGATACTAACATGAATCAGCCAAAGACGTCATCACATGTGATGGAAAAATCTTTCGGAGTTGTGTTGTTTAAAACTTCTCTGCGTCTGACAGAAGAAATCAGTGATGAAAGTGAACGACAGGAACAGAAAGTCAAGATTTAAAAACATGACTCAACCTCAAACACACTGCCAGCCGCTCAAACTCGCTGTCCTCTTCATCTTCTCACTTTCTTGTTAAGAAATATGCTAAACTGAGTCTATGTTTACATGAAAAAAATCCCAAACGCTGTTTTTGAGTAAAAACCACATCGGTGGGAGTTTCAGCTCATTTCTCCGTCCACATTAAAACGCCAAAACGTGTAATTCTCCTCCTACTGGGCATGTGCGGAGGACAGACGAATACGTCAGCCACAGAAAACCAGTAAAGAAGAAATGGTATACTGTTTCCGTTTCAACAGCGACTTACTGACATTTAGTTTATTGCAGCAGATTCAGTTTGAGCAGAGAAAGGTGGCAGATAGATACGATTAACTCTGAACCAGCTGTCAGAGGAGACAATAAAGAGAACAACACCTGCATGAAGCCGTCCGCCATTGTTGTTGTTGTGTTTCTTCTTCAGCGTTTCTACAAAGCTCCGTTTTCCCTGTACACACCACAACACCAAGCCGGCGTTTTCACATTGAGACACTCTGGAGGACATTTGGAAAAGCTCTGGTTTGTGTGGACATGCTCTAAAAATCTCACTGCTGGAGCTCAAAGACTCCATTACTGACCAGTTGAGGAAAAATAATACAAAGGATTGACTCCATTTCGCCTTTTTTACATTCTCGCATTAAAATGTCATTTTGGACCTCATGTGCAACGACTTTTCCCTCCAAATAAAATGGTTTCTATAATCTGGATGAACTGTTGGTTTGTTTCCAAACTGTCTGACTGCACTGAGCTGACATTACAGTGTTCACAGTCAGTACTGATGGAAAAAATATGAAAATAAGACCCAAGTTTTAATAAACCAGAAATTTCCTTTTGAACAAAACCTAAACTAAATGTCAACTTGCTGTGCTAAAGCCCGCCCACCTGAAACGGGAATAGAGAAGCCCCGCCCCGTTTATTTTCTCATCTATAGTTCATTTCATGGTCCTTTCTCAGTTGAAACATGATATTGACGTTTTCTCTCCATTGTTAGATAAAATATAAATATAAAATCAGCGAGCACTTTATTAGGAACACCTGTGCAATCTGATGCAATCCAGTACAACAGCTCTGCCATAAATTCAATTTCAGTTTTTGTTGACATTGTCAGAAAGGTGATCATTCTACTTTATGTTTATTATTGAGGTCATAGTGGGTGGTGGCGTACTGGAGTGCATTATTGAAATAATATTTTGCCCCCTCATGTATGTTAATGGGGTGGACAGAATATTAGGAACTTTGTAAGCAGCTTTGTAAACGTTTTATGGCAGAGCTGTTGTATTGGATTGCATTAGATTGAACAGGTGTTCCTAATAAAGTGCCCGCTGAGGAATTTTGGGCCACTAGTGGCGCTGCGGAGCAAAGTTTTGATGAGCAGGTGATGACCTGCACACACAACACAACATAACACACATGCCTGCCAATGGTTCCACACTATTCCACTAAATGTCAGCTGTTGGCGGTAACGTGACAAAACACTTTGATTTACACCAGTAAAGCAGAGGCACCTGGCTGCAGTAACATGGCGGACATCATGGAGGAGATCATGTGGGAGGTCAACCACAACAGTCATTTGTACACAGCAAGTCATGTGACAAACTGCGGAGGAAGTGCTTCTTCTTCTTCGCGGTATTTGTTCCATTCAGTGGTACATGGGTTTAAAAGGACAACAGGAACCTTGACTTGATGGTGAATGTGTGCATGTTGGAAGTGGATGAATACAGGTCACAGTGTGAGAGAGGTTAACCCAAGCTCATGTTTTTTGTTTGAATCTATTTTTTTTTATAACTGTCGTTCATTATCTGTGATCAGAGTAAAAGTTTGTTAAAAGGTGAGACATAAACGACTGAAACCAGAGGAGTGGAGGCTGTTACAGCAGCAGATTAATGTCACTATCACATGTGGAGAACATGTTCAGCTGTTCACATACTTTTGGCCAGGCAGGATATTTAGAGCTTCAGCTGGTAAACAGGAACACTTCAAACTGAGTAACAGCCATTAATACAACAGGCTTACAGTACATCTTCTTTTCATTGGTCACCAGAAAGACTGTAAAAGTAGAATGACTTTTTTAAAATGTTTAATGATTTTTAAAGTAAATTCTAAACATTATTTCAAGATTTAAAATGAGAAATGACAGAAACGCAGAAAAAGTCCTCCTGGCCTGGAAATTCTACTGTTGTTTAAAAAGGGCGAGATGTTGTCACATGACTTCCTGTCTACGGATGACCTTTGCGATTGTCGTCCGCCCTGTTGCTGCAGCCAGGAAGACGAAGACTTCTAGTTGTGAAACACTGATCCAAAATATTCTAAAGATCGGCTTCAGGAATGTTTAACAAGGAAGGAAATGCATTATACATGTTTATTATAATTATAACTATTATTATTTATTAATAATTATAATATAATTATTAATGAGTTTTGGTGAGAAACTCTTGACTTGTTGGAGCTGTAGTTGTTGAATACCAACAAAATAACAAGGTGATAAAATGTTGTTAGAATATTAACTAGTGTAGTCGCTACACAATAAACAACACTAGAAACCCCAAAGTAACGTTTCACCTGTGCAGAAAGAACACGACACAAACCTTCTGTAAGAAAATAGCTTGAGGAACAAAATCTGAAAAATACCATTCACCATTTCTCAAAGACTCATGGGAGCTGTAGTTGTTGTCAGTAGCAGGATGTGCTGACAGACAGGAAGTGACCCCAGACCTGCTTCCTGTGTGAGTCCAGGTGAGGAGGAAGATGGTACGATGGAAGAATGATGAAGGCCAGAGGTCAGAGCCCGATATTCACAGAGTTCGGTCACCTGACCGTAAAGTGTCTTACTGTGATCTGATGTAGTTTATTAGTTATTTCCTGTTTATCATCCTCTTACCTGGTTTGCTTGTTAGCTAACAAGTGTTGAAGAAATTAGTCAACCAATCAACAATTAGTTATTGACTGAGAATGAATTAATGATAGTGATTATGTGTTAATCACTAAAGTAAACATTGCTAATATTCGCATTTTTAGACCGTTGGATGGACTAAAGAAGCAGGTCAAAGCCATTTAATAAGTAGCTCAGTAGCAGCAGAGGTTGTAGCTGTAACAAGTGAATTAAAACTAAGCTTCAGTCATCTAAATACATGTTGTACATAAACTAATGTTCGTTAGCTAATGTCGCCCTAACTGATTTGGTCAGTGGTGGAACAAGTACTCAGATCCTTCACTCCAATAGAAGTACCAATACAGCAATGTACAAATACTCCATTACAAGTAAAAGTCCCGTATGAAAATCCTATTGCAGTAAAAGTACATAAGTATTATGAGCTTGATGTAGTTAAAGTATTGCAGTAAAAGTACATAAGTATTATGAGCTTGATGTAGTTAAAGTATTGCAGTAAAAGTACATAAGTATTATGAGCTTGATGTAGTTAAAGTATTGCAGTAAAAGTAGTGGTTTGGTCCCTCTGACTGATATATTATTATATATGACATCATTAGATTATTAATACTGAAGCATCAGTGTGTAAGCAGCATGTTACTGTTGTAGCTGCTGGAGGTGGAGCTAGTTTCAACTACTTTATATACAGTTAGCTAGTTTAGTCCAGTGGTTCCCAACCTAGGGGTGGGGCCCCTCCAAAGAGTCAGCAGATAAATCTGAGGGGTCGTGAGATGATTAATGGGAGAGGAAAGAAGAAAAAACAAAGTTCTGATACACAAATCTGTTTTCACTTTTTGGACTTTTTCTCTAATCTTTGATTTTTGCTGAAATATTGGATCATTTGAACATTTATTGAAATGAAACCATGTGAGAAGTTTAGAGGGAAAAATCACTATTTGGTGGAGCTGTTAACAACTCATAGACATCTGAAATGTGACCCCGACTACACACTGCTTTTTGTAAGACGTCAAAAGCCAAAAAGGTTGGAAACCACTGGTTTCATCTTTAACAATGTGTTGTATTTTAAAAGCTTGTTATATTATCCATTGTGTCAAATCTTCATCTGAAAAGTAACTAAAGCTGTCAAATAAATGTAGTGGAGTAGAAAGTACAATATTTCCCTCTGAAATGTAGTGGAGTGGAAGTATAAAGTAGCATCACATGGAAATACTCAAGTAAAGTACAAGTACCTCAAAACTGTACTCAAGTACAGTACTTTAGTAAATGTACTTAGTTACTTTCCACCACTGCATTTAACCCAGTAGCTAACAAACAAGAACTCATGTAAGGAGGGAATTAGAATTCTTGAACCATCAGAATAAACGTACTCTGTCTATTCTCCCTGAGATCAAACTGCAGAAACAGTAGAAACATGCTAACGAAGCCTTAATGCTAACGTGATCCGACTGTCAATATCAGGCTCAGACCGAGAACCAGAGTGATGACCATGATGATAAATAATAAAGATAACCCATTTGTTTGAATCGATAACGTAGCTGCTGCCCCTTTGCATCTGATGTGTTCAGCTGATGTTGAATCTGTCGGCTAATCTCTTCTTTTCTGTTTGAGCACTTTTCTTTTCTGTCTTGTTTGTATTTTTGACTTCGACAGCAGATTTACCCTGAAAACATTTTACAGCCGGCATCACCTGTGCCTTACGTTGTTAGCCTTTAAGCAACACGCTATCATTTTTCCACCAGACATTTTCACTTTGTGGCACAAAATAATAGCCAGTTTTTCCTCTGTCTGCCTTGAAAACATTTTGTTAGCAGAGTTGCACTTAAAGACGCTTTTTTAAATGTCCTCCCAGCTCACTGTTGATGGTTTTTAAACTAAATAGTCCACAGTCGATTTGTGAAACTTCAACAGTCACCTGAGACATTTTGAGATTTTAAGAAAATCAGGGATCATCTCTAAAAGTCAATTTGGGAAGCATTTTGTGGCAAAATTTCAGTTTATGAATCACAGCTGTTGGTATGGAAGCGGATTGCATTTAGCAAAAAATAATGATTGGAGACGTTTTCCCATAGTTACAAGATCTGTATCTCTTAATTATATTTATATATTTAATATTATACTATATTTTTATAGTTATGACAGAATATCTCATAATTACGAATTTTTATCTCATAGTTCCGAGATACAGATGTTGTAATTATTAGATATTTTCTTAAAATTACGGGATCCACATCTTGTATTTACGAAACACAATCTCTTAATAGTTTGAGATACTATAATGTAATTATGAGATCTTTATCTCAAAATTAGATTTTATTATGTAACTGTGAGGTAAGATCTTATAATTACAAGATAGTTTTATTTTAATTATGACTTGGCATCTTATAAATACGAGATTCAAATCTATAAAATTATTAATTTTTTCACAAGTACAAGATTTGTTATATGTATCATCATTATGAGATACTATGTCATAAATCAGAGATCTTTATCTCATTTAAAATATACATATCTTGTAATTTTGAGATAATTATTATATTATATTTATCATTTTATCAATACAAGATATTTATCTCAGTTGTAGAATCTGATCTCATAGTTATGAGACAATCTCATGATTATGAGAAAGATCTTGTAATTATTACTTAGCATCTTGAACCATTAGATCATATTTCATATCTCGTAATTTCGAGAAAAGATCAGATAATTACAAGATAAGTATGTCATAAATACTTTTTATAAAATTTGTGAATGCGGTTCAAAATGTATGCAAATAAAACGATTTTTCTGCAAATAATACAAGTTATTAGAAGTTGGTTGTGCTGTAATATTAAATATTTACAGGCCCATGAAGAAGGAAAACCTTTTTAACTTCAGCAAACATCATGTTTGACAAATAAAATCAGTTTAGATTGTAATTAGTTATATTCAGTTTATTTCTCACTGAGCTTCCAGCACAACCAGTTAAGTTGAAATATTAACGTTCCTGATTTTGGGCTGAATTTGTGTCCATATTGACAATATTAGACTCAAAGTGCCAGAGAAACATCTCCGATCAATTATGTTTTGTTTTCTGAAAATGATTTTTCTTGGTTTTAATTGAAACTGGCAGCAGATTCAGGTGTGAGAACAGAGCGTTTGTAGAAACCAGATGTTAACATGTTCATGACAGCCAGGTGTCTGCACTGATGTCGAAGTCTTTAAACAGTTTTTTTTGCCACATTCCAGCTGTTTGTTTGTGCTTTAAACCATTTATTTAAAGGCTTTGAGGGCTGATTCAGTTTTCAACCAAAAACCAAAGAAACCGTCTTTATAGTTCACAGGTGTGTGTTTGTGTGTGATCCATCTGCATTACGCCTTGTTGTTGTTGTTTCAACTTTACCTGGGCCTGTTTGTGTGTTTGGTGGTTGTTTGTTTTTAAGAATGTTTTATTTTTAGACTTATTTAATGCACAGATTCATAATTATAATATTATCATTTGAGCATCTGTCTTCTTGGAGTTCTTCTCGCCAGCACTTCATTTGTCACAGTTATTACGACTCCCCGATACTAAACCAACCAGAGGACTCACACTAGACTGTTTTGTTTTTGTATTAGATGTATGTAGATTATATTTCTCTAATTTTTATAAATATATATCAGTTTGATGAACTGCAGATGACATGTATGAGAACACTACAACTGTGGTTATTCACAGATACCAAATAAATTTTTATCACAAAACCAAAGATGTGCTGTGTGATGTGCCATGATCACATTTTACTGTTGTGAGAACATTAAAGACACAAATACACTTTCTGACCAACTGGTTCTGAATTTCTGAGGCCAATATTGATACATCAGCTGATATTAGTTTTTAAACACAAACATTTTTTCTTCTTCCATCAGAGGTGGAAGAAGTATTCAGATACTGTACTGAAGCAAAAGTACCAATACAATAATGTAAAAATACTCCTTTACAAGTAAAAGTCCTGCATAAAAAATCCTACTACAGTAAAAGTACATAAGTATTATGAGCTTGATGTAGTTAAAGTATTGCAGTAAAAGTACATAAGTATTATGAGCTTGATGTAGTTAAAGTATTGCAGTAAAAGTACATAAGTATTATGAGCTTGATGTAGTTAAAGTATTGCAGTAAAAGTACATAAGTATTATGAGCTTGATGTAGTTAAAGTATTGCAGTAAAAGTAGTGGTTTGGTCCCTCTGACTGATATATTATTATATATGACATCATTAGATTATTAATACTGAAGCATCAGTGTGTAAGCAGCATGTTACTGTTGTAGCTGCTGGAGGTGGAGCTAGTTTCAACTACTTTATATACAGTTAGCTAGTTTAGTCCAGTGGTTCCCAACCTAGGGGTGGGGCCCCTCCAAAGGGTCAGCAGATAAATCTGAGGGGTCGTGAGATGATTAATGGGAGAGGAAAGAAGAAAAAACAAAGTTCTGATACACAAATCTGTTTTCACTTTTTGGACTTTTTCTCTAATCTTTGATTTTTGCTGAAATATTGGATCATTTGAACATTTATTGAAATGAAACCATGTGAGAAGTTTAGAGGGAAAAATCACTATTTGGTGGAGCTGTTAACAACTCATAGACATCTGAAATGTGACCCCGACTACACACTGCTTTTTGTAAGACGTCAAAAGCCAAAAAGGTTGGAAACCACTGGTTTCATCTTTAACAATGTGTTGTATTTTAAAAGCTTGTTATATTATCCATTGTGTCAAATCTTCATCTGAAAAGTAACTAAAGCTGTTAAATGAATGTAGTGGAGTAGAAAGTACAATATTTCCCTCTGAAATGTAGTGGAGTGGAAGTATAAAGTAGCATCACATGGAAATACTCAAGTAAAGTACAAGTACCTCAAAACTGTACTTAAGTACAGTACTTGAGTAAATGTACTTAGTTACTTTCCACCACTGCAGTTATAATGTCCAAGAGTCCAAGTTAACATAATTGAAGGTCTCGTTTTGTCCAACAGTCCAAAAAGTTTATCAGAAGACTCAAAACTGACAAATTATCACATTTTCGAAGCTGGAATCAGAGAATCTTTTGGGCATTTTTTATTTAAAAATGTCTTAAATGTTCATTATTAATATAGAACTGAGAGACCAGACTAAAATGTTGGTTTAATATTTCACAGAAGATGAACTTTTAAACAAAGAATGAAATGTGAAGTAAAGACAGAGAGGCATTTGTGCAGCTGTTGATGGACAGCAGCTGGTCAGTGTAGCGTAGTGTAGAGTTAATGAGGTCACCTGAGAGCAGCTCGTTAATCAGCTCTCATTAGTGTTAGTTAGTCATTAGTCCACAGCGTCCATCCTCTCAGGACACTCAGCTCATTACACACAACATGGACGTCATTACATCATCTACAGTTTGTTTATCAAACTCTCTGTGACCTCTGACCCTCAACATTACACTCAAACAGTTCATGTTCACTCAGACCAGATGGTGTTCAGACTGGTGGATGTTTGAGTGTAGTGTACTCCCACAATGCATTGCAAAGGGGAAATGGAAAAAAAAGAAAAAGATAACGGCAGATGCTGAAGTGTCCACCCTCCAAGTAAGAAACAAAAGGAAGTAGACAAGTGCATAAGAAATACCATAAGCAATAATCAACAAAGTGCTAAAATGGGTGAAAGGGGCTCAAGTGTTGAGGTGTTCAGGGAAGAGCTGAGTTTACAGGCGTTTCTTGAATGCACCAGGGGAGTCAGCAGTGCATGCTGGGAGTCCAACCAGGAGTGAGTAGCAGTGGTCCAGTCGCGAGATGACTAGCACTTGGATTTGGAGTTGCGCCGCATGCTCGGACAGGTACGATCAAATCCTCCTGATGTTGTACAAAGTGAATCTTCATGACCGGGAGACTGCTGTGATGTGTTTGGTGAAGGAGAGCTGGTCATCAACTATAACCCCAAGATTAATAGCTTGTGATGATTCACAGGGAAGACTAGAAGCTCAGTCTTGGGCAGGTTCAGCTGGAGGTGCTGATCTGTCATCCAAGCAGAGATGTGGGCTCGACAGGCTGAGATGCATGCTGGGACTGTGGTATCCTCTGTGGGGAAGGACAGGAACAGCTGGGTGTCGTCAGCAAAATGGCAGTTTGAGAAGCCATGTAACTTCATGATGGAGCCCAGCGACTGAACACAAAGTTCTGCTCTGTTTCACAAACAGTTATTAAACCTGAATTAAATGATGTTTTGTCCACTCGTCTTCAGTAGAAACAAGCAGTGGACACAACACTGACATATCATCAGCTTTTAGGTTGATATGTTGAACTTGTTAGCAAACAGTTGCTTATTTCCACATCCAGCAGTTACGGAGCAACATTATCATTCATTAGGAGTCGTGTTTCTGTCCACCTGGTGAATGTAAGTCCAATATTCACTCTCTGTTAGCTGTTTCTGCTCTCTACCAACTCCTGAGGGAAATATCTGGCTCTTTAGCTGCTAAATGCTCCACTATGTTCACCAGCTAGTCTATAGCTAACTGTGTCTGTTTGCTGTTTGGTGCTGAGCAGGTAGTGTACTCTAAGTAAAGCCTTTCTGGTGCTTGTTGGTACTTTTGGGTTCGCTCAGTTTCTTCATGAGTCGACTCGTTGCAGTAACACCCTGGATCTGGTTTTATCTAAAGGGACAGTTGTTTGCGTTGCTTTGAAGCATCACTGGCCTGTCCTGTTAATGTGGGCACACACGTGTTTACTACTCACCACACTGGTCCGTCTGCTATAGCTGCATTTGGTCAGCAGTTGCCTGAAGTCTTGGCTCAGTTCACTGCAGACAGGCTCTATTGAACATTTCACCAGTGACTTAAATGTGGCCCTCTCTGGTCTCCTGGATCCAGTTTCTCCTCTTACTACCAGAACTAGGTGACTGAGGAGGTCTACACCCTGGTTTAATGAGGAGACACGTGCTCTGAAGCAGGCCTGCAGGACACTGCAATGTAATGGTGAAAATCAAAATGTTGTTTTTTACATATCTTGGCACGAGTGTGCTCAATCTGCTGCGAAAGCAGCATATTTCTCTCGCTTAATGATTATTAATAAACATAATCCTAGATTTCTCTTTGACACTGTAGCTAAACTTACTGAAAAAGCAACCGTCCATTAGCTGCTCACCTGTCACAGCTCATTTTCTAGACTTTTTCTGCAATAAGGTCGATGAGATTACAAACAAATTAGTTCTTCAGCTGCTGCTACTCCTGCAGATCCTGTCCTACCAAATTCATATTTATACACAGTCACAGATGGTCTCTGTTATTACAGATTTTGAGACTATCTCTCTTGAAATTTTGACCAAGCTCGTGTCAGCTTCTAAAAAACTACTTGTCTACTTGATCCTTTACCATCAAAACTTCCTAAAGACCTCTGGCCTTTTCTGGGACCTACAATGCTAGATATTAATTTATCACTTATGACTGGCATTGTCCCCAGAAGCTTTAAGACGGCTGTGGTTAATACTTTTCTTAAGAAACTGCACCTTGATCCAGGGTGTCTTTAATAACTACCGACCAGTCTCTAATCTCTTTTCTAAAGTACTAGAGAGAGTTGTGTCTCAACAACTTTCGACCCATATTAAAGAAAATTGTACGAACCTTTTCAGTCGGCTTTCAGGGCCTGTCGCTCCACTGCTCCCTCCTGAGTGGCAAATGGATTCAGATTCCACCTCTGTGCTCACTGTATACTATTAGACAGACTAAAGTGTAATTTTGTCTCTCTTGACTTAAGTCCTACTTATCTAAAAGAACACAGTGTGTCTGCTATAATTATACTACATCTAAATTCTCTGATGTGACATATGGAGTACCTCAGGGCTCAGTTCTTGGTTACTTTTCTCTCTTTATATTTCACCACATTATATGTAGTCATGGAATAAATTACCATGTTAGATGGTTGATACTCAGCTGTATGTGTCATGATCCAGCTACTACATGCTCTTCAGTCCCTCCCCACACTCTCTCATCTCCAGCCCTCCAGCCCCTGCTCACTTCTCCCAGGCCATATTCTTTCCTCCAACTCCCCAGACCTACCATCCTCAAGCTGTGCACCAGATGCCCTCAGACTTTCTCTCCTTTCCTCATCTACACACCTGTTCCCACTTGTCATCGGTCCTGCAGTTACCTGGCCTACTCCACCCACTCCTCACCTGCAACTCATTCCTTTATCAGATGTTGTTTATTGTGTAGCGATGATGTGAAGATGATGAAGGAATCTCCGCTGACACCGTCTTTCTTGTATAATAAGGTTTATTTACAAGGAAGTTCAGCATCAAACAAGCACCATGGACTGCTTGGAGAGAATTCAGGGCCAATGCGAATCACTCTACCTAACAGTTCTGAATCCCCACTTATATAGGCTAGTTGTTTATCCTGATACCAAGGTAAAACAATAACCCTTATCTACAACTGATCTCACCTTAAATCGATGACCATAGGAAACACAAAAACTAATTTCCTGGAGACCTTAACCTCTGAACCTTAAACTTTTGGACCTTATCTTTATGGCCTGGGGTCTGTTACTCTCTTACTCGTACTTAAACATTCCTCAGTAATAAAACCCAATGTAGCGGTTCAGACACTACACAGACACTCATGATTTATACCAGTCCATTTTCATTGTTTTCTGCCAGATTGTTAAGTTGCTGTGCTTCATGTCTTTGCTTTCTAGCCTCCAGTCTGTTATCCATGTTTCTGTTGTTTGTAACCTGAAACATCTGTGTTCTGCCTGTTTTTGACCTTCTGCCTGAATATTGGACTTTGGATTCTTGCCTGTTGCCTTTTGGATACCTGTTTTCCTGGTTGTGACCATTGCCTGCCTCACCTACTCTATAAGCCTGTGTACCTCAAGTTCATCATTAAATCATTGAACTGTATAAGTCTGCCTCAGTCATCTGCATTTGGGTCCTTCCCCTTTATTCCCCTGTACAGTAAATGTACTTTGTTACTTTCCACCACTGTATGAAACAGTGATACCAAACACCTGCAGGAGAATTTGGTTAAAGACACAGCAACAAGTGATATTTAACGAGGTGAAATGTAAACAATATAATCACATGACTACAATAGAAGATGTAGAAACACTAGAAATAATTCCGAATTAAAAGAAAAGTAAACAATCATAAATGCCTCTTATAAGCAGAGTATTTTTGTTTGTTTTTTTGTCAGATGATGAACAAAATAATATGAATATGATGCACATAAAAGGTTTAAAGTAATGTCAGACTGAGTTCTATGATGTATGTGTAATGATGGGAGCTAACTGACTGTGTGGATTATTTTTCCAATAAGCGACAACAAGGGTTTAGTTTTTATTTCCAGTTATCATCACACAGTTGCCTCATGTTATTCTGAGCCGCAGTGATGGAATCAGAGTACAATCATAGAAACTGTCAGGAATCTTTTTGGAAAGAAACTTTTAGACAATTAAAATGCAGCTTCACTCATTATGTGTTTGATGTCATTAATGATCCCTCCAGTTGTTAGAATCTCAGATTTAAACCCAGAGTGAAAAAGTAAAATGATTCTGTTGACCTATAAAAATATATATTGCTCTTTTTTTTATTAGTCACATTACTGTAAACTGGACTTTTGTCCATGATGGGGTCCCGTAGGAATGATGATTTTCCAGTGATCTGATTGGTCAGTGGTTGGGATCTTCACATACACTCACTGAGCACTTCATTATGTCCACCCCGTTAACATAGATGAGGGTGGACAAAATATTAGAGACACTTTTCAATATAATGCACCCCAGTACACCACCAGCACCTACTGCCACCTCAATAATAAACAAAGTAGAATATTCACCTTTCTGACAATGTCAAGAAAAACTGAAAATGTATAAACTTGGTAAAAGTAGAATTTATGGCAGAGCTGTTGTGTTGGATTGCATTAGATTAAATATCCAGGTAACATAAATACGCTGACAGGAGTTCACTGTTTCAACAGAGAAAGTCCAGTTCTGAAACTACTTCAAGGGTCTGATGTATAAAACTCTGTAGATTCATGACTAAAACTGTGTTCAATGACAGAAACATGCAGACACTTTTCCTCACACGTGCATACACCTGATTGTTTTGTGAATCTCATTTAATCATCAGCATTGATTACTCTGAACAGGAAGTGCAGCAACAGACTCGTGACTCTTCTTACTTTTAATGAATCCTGCAGACACATTCACAGATGATGAAACCTTTCACACGTATGTTTGATGAGATTATGCGCCTGAAAACCTACTACTGTAAACCAAAATGAAATTTAAGAAGCTTTTACCCCTTAAAAAGCCCCGAAACCAGGAAAACATTCATGTATTATAACCCAGTGATTCTGCAGGTGTGTCCTGCTGCTGTTTAATGAGCTCCACAGAGGACGAAGCGGCTCTGATAAAAGCAGCGGACATGTTTCAGGTTGAAGAGGCTGCTGTGTCACATGACAGCTGCTCACCTGTTCACTCTCATGATGAGCTGAGTGATGTTTATGATGTTTATGATGAGCTGAGTGATGTTCATGATGTTTATGATGTTTATGATGTTTATGATGTTTATGATGAGCTGAGTGTGTGTAAACTCAGGTGTTGTTGTTTTCTGTCCTCATGACATCAGCGGGGTTGAACGTGACCTCTGTGACTCTGGACGGTCTTGTGCAGCTGTCTGATCACAGGTTGCTGTTCTTCTTCGTGTGTCTGGCGGCCTTTATGTTCGTGTTGTTCAGTGACTCTCTGGTTGTGTACCTCGTGGTGTCTCGGCGGAGCCTCCATAGACCCATGTACGTGTTCGTGGCGGCGGTGCTGCTGAACTCTGTTGTCGCGAGCCTAACTGTTTATCCCAAACTGCTGAGCGACCTGAGCAGCGGCGGTGTCGTCGTGTCGCGCGCGGCGTGTCTGTGTCAGGCCTTCATGGTGTACTCTCTGGGCGGCTCCAGCTTCATGCTGCTGGCCGCTATGGCCTTCGACCGCTACCTGTCTATCTGCCGCCCGCTGCGCTACGCCGCGCTGGTGTCTCCGTCCGCGGTGGCTGCGCTGCTGCTGCTCTGCTGGCTGCTGCCCGCCTGTCTGGTGGGCGGCGCCGCGTTGCTGGCCAGTCGCCTGCCGCTCTGCCGCTCGCGGCTCAGCAGGATCTACTGCGACATCTACAGTTTCGTCAGGCTGAGCTGCGGCGGCGGCGCGGCGCTGCTGAGCGAAGTGTACGGGCTGCTGTGCGCCGCGGTCACCGTCTTCCTGCCGGCCGTCTTCGTGCTCTTCTCGTACGGGAGGATCCTCACCATCTGTCTGCGCCGCTCGCGAGCCTTCAGCAGCAAAGCGCTACAAACCTGTCTGCCTCACCTGCTCGTCTTCCTCAGCTACTCTCTGAGCAGCGCCTTCGAGCTGCTGCACCGCCGCCTGCAGACCGCAAGCGACCCCGTCGCGTCCGTCGTCACCTCCGTGCTGGTGGTCGTGGTCCCGACCATGCTGAACCCGGTGGTGTACGGACTGAAGGTGAAGGAGATCTTCACACAGGTGAAGAAGCTGCTGCGCTGCCAGACACACTGTTAACCCCCTGTATCGATCAGCTGATGATCGATAATGATTGATGGTCAGCTGGTTAAATAATAATAAATCCATCAGATCATAAATGTCTGACAGCAGAGAAGATTCATGTTGGAGAGTTAAGGTTTCAGTCAGAAACTTACAAACTTAAAAATACTCATGTTTAGTTAAAATCCTAAATATACGTCCAAACTTCTATTTTTATTTTAGTCATTTCTAACTTTTCATCTGTTTCTTACAGTTTGAGTTGATACAGAAAGTCTTACAGTGAGACTTTTTCATGAATGAACTTTTTATGTTTATACTCGAATCCTGTTGACAAGTGATTGATAAAATATATTTATTTTATATATATGTATTATAAAATTATTATTATTATTGAAGTGTCCTCCACCACCTGAAATTATCCTGATCACCTTAAATGATGTTAAATTCTAGACAAAAGTGTTTTTGTAGCTTTTTGCTGTCACTTTTATTTATTTAATGTTTATTTTGATATAAAGCGTAGCTTGTTTGCAATGACTCATCTCACCTGCTTTAGTGGAGAGAGAAATAGTGCCATAAATGTTTCTTAGTTACGAGACTATAAAATATTGTGATACTAATAATAAAACTGAAAAATAAAGATCCACTAATCTTGTGCAGGTTTAAGTACACAAACACACAAGAAACTTCTGTTATTTGGATTTTTCTAATAAAATATCAGTTGTATTGTTTTTATAAAATGTGTTTACATATTGTTATTTTATATATCCAGACCTCACTTATCAGCATCTCTGTTATGGAAATATAACAAGCAGCAGTTTGTGAAAATTATCTGACAAATGTAACTGCAGAAAACAAAGAAAGAAAAAACAGACCAGAGAAAGGAAGAAGAGATGACAACATTTTTTTAAAATAAACTTGTTTCTAAGTGAAGTGATGGCAAAATTAAACTTAATGCAAAATATTGCAATATTACCGTCATTTATTACTGTGATAATAAATGATGAGTTGTGACACTAAATAAAAACACTGATCAGCAAAGTTTCAGGTTGTTTTTTCTCTGAGACAATAAAGAAAAGTGAGAATTATTGTTAATGACAGATTTCATACAATATGAAATATATATACCATAAAAATCAATGTCCAAACCTTAAACACACACACACACACACACACACACACACACACCAGGGGAAAGGGATAGAAGCATGTATCAGAAAACATAACAGTACAAAATAAAAAAAACAATCTGTATTTAAATACAGTCAAATTGAGTCCAGATATTGCAGAAAAGGATCCCAAGATTCTTCCCATTTATGTTAATATTTTAAGTTATTAAAATGCAGTTTCTCCACGTGAATAACCAAAACAAGTTCATGCAACTAGTTTCTGAAGAGTTGGTGTTTTTTAGCTGGGACCATGCCCGTCAACCAGCAGTGGAAAGTAACTAAGTACATTCACTTAGAAGAATCACTGAACACTGAATTCACTGTTATACATTCATAAAAAAATTAAGTCGTCTTAATTTTTTAAAAGCATGATAAAATTGTTAACTTTGCCTGTTACAGTTTACATATCTATTTCTTTTTTTTTAATCATTTAACTTTCTGTAAAGCACTTTGTTGTGTTTAATGTGCTCTGTAAATAAACTCGACCTGTTGGTCCGCCAGCAGGAGGCGCTGTGAGAAAACACACACACACACACACACACTGAAACAACAGGAAACCCCGGTCTGAGCATGCGCGCTGGGTCAGCTGTACCAACAGAGTCGTTGCGGAGTTAAAAAGTGAAAAGTCGGAACTCGTCTTTGTTCTCCGGTGGTTCTGCGGTGGTTCTCCGGTGGTTATCTATTGGCTCACGATGGCCGGTACCGCGCTGAAGAGACTCATGGCAGAGTATAAACGTGAGTGTCGTCACACCGCCGACAGCCAATGGGAGCACTTGTAGTGTTAGCAGCCAGGCTAAGCTAACAGTTCCGTAAGCTGCTACACCAAACTCCATTTAAGAATCTGCTTATTTAGTGTTTAATTTGATTCATTTAGGATTTGTGGAAGCAAGTGAGAGTCAGTCGGCAGTTTTCTCACTCCGCCGCGTTCACTGTGATGAAATATCACATTTTATAACGTCTGTGTCTCGGCAGCGCGACGCTAAAGGCAGCTTCATAAATACAGATATTTAACGTAACGGCTGATTCTCCGTAAGCCACTACACTTAGACTCGTCAAATCTGGACGAGATTATTATGACTAGACAGGTCTAAGTATAGTGTTTTAATGTGGTCTGGACGGGAAAAAGCAGTGAAATCGTCCCTTTTTTCATAAGCAAAATAAAGGTTTTACACATCAGAAACTGTTTAAACAACTTTAAAACTTCTGCTGCGGTGTCAGTGGTGAAGAAACGTTACTTATGTTTGATTAACTTCCCTCAGCTTTAATGATGTAACTAAAATATCAGGCGCCCTGCTCTGAAACTGAGATTAATTTACTTCTGCATGGCACAGCGTCGTTATTTATTTATGAATAATTTATGAAATAATTAATTAATTAATTAACCCAGCTGAACCCGAGACAGAACAGCGACCATGATACCTGTTGGTTATTCTCTGAAAATATAAATTAAGTAGTTTTTCAGATGGAGTTTGGTGTTTCAGGAGTGTACTCTCCCAGGTTAGCTAGCAGTAGTATATTAGTACTTAGGCCAGTTTGCACAGTTAAGACGAAAATGTGCTCAGTGTTATTGTGATGCTAGCTTGTCTGTGTTACTTTTAGCATGTTAGCTCAAACATTTAGTCATGTTTACAGTTTAACATATTATTCTTATTATTTCAGAGAGATTTACAGTGAGTGTGACAACATGCTAACCTGTGTGTGTGTGTGTGTGTGTGTGTGTGTGTGTGTGTGTGTGTGTGTGTGTGTGTGTGTGTGTGTGTGTGTGTGTGTTGCAGAGCTGACTCTGAACCCACCTGAGGGTATTGTTGCAGGTGAGACATTTTGAGCTGCGTGTTTATTGAGAAAAGAGGAGCTTGTGCTGTAAAGTGCAGTGGTGGAAAGTAACTAGTACATTTATTCAAGTACTGTATTTAAAGGTGCAGTGTGTAGACTTTAGTGGCATCTAGCAGAACGGACTTGGCAGAAATGGAATATAATGTTCATAAGTATGTTTTAATTAGTGTATAATCACCTGAAAATAAGAGTTGTTGTGTTTTTGTTACCTTAGAATGAGCCTTTATATCTACAGAGGGAGCAGGTCCTCTTCCACAGAGCCCGCCATGTTGCACCTCCATGTTTCTACAGTAGCCCAGAACAGACAAACCAAACACTGGCTCTAAAGAGGGCCTTTCACATTTTTCCTACAGGTTTTCCTACATGCTTGGAAGGGAAGGGTGAGGGGAGCGGTATTCAGTTATTTGCAATCTGCAACATCACTGCTTGATGCCACTAAATCCTACACACTGGTCCTTTAAGTAAAGGATCTGAGTACTTCTTCCACAACTAGTAAAGTGGTTCATCATATTTATACTCATCAAAGAGTCAAATATTAGAGTTTGTCTGTTCAAACTTCAGGCCTGGATATGCTTAACATTGATGCCAATGTTCTGTCAATCAGCTTGTCGATGAATTGCTTCAGTACAAGCCTTGATTGGTTCTGGTATTGATCTTTTAGATGAGGACATCCCTGCTGTCTCTGTTAAAAGTAAACAGGATGTAGTAACACTGAACTGGGTGGAGGAATCATCCGAATGGCGTCAACATATATGATGAGAAATATAATAATAAAGATATTTGTCAAATTTTTCAATGTGAAAGAACGAAATCACCCTGAGATTTCGTTTTTTTTGGAAGTTTTATTGGAACCTACATTTAGAAGAAATCTTGACTTTTGCCTAATAAGTTTAGTTTTCCTAATAAAGTCAAAGAAGGTCTTAGTAAATTCTTTAATTTTCAGATATGTGGATGAAGATAACGACTTGCTGATGAAACATCTATATATTTATCCTTTCAGTGTAAAACTGATTAAGATGTTTTCAGTACCACTGATGTTATTCACTGTTTTAATGCTTAACTCCTTTATTAAATTTTATTGGGAAAATTCTTTATTCACAAACAGACATTTTTAGTTTCCCAAATCCTTTTTTAAAATTTTTATTTGGATTGAGTTTAACTCAAAGCTTCACTCTCTTGCTCTTACAAACAAATTAACTGGCCTTTTCTCATGTCTTTCCTTATTTTAAATATTTTTCAATTTTATAATTATTTAATTTTTAACTTATTTTGAATATTTCCGTCTCATTTCATTGATTTCATTGATCACTGACATCCTATTTTTTGCAGGTCCGGCCAATGAGGAGAACTTCTTTGAATGGGAGGCTCTCATCATGTGAGTACGAGCTCCGTTCTTTGTACGTGGATAACCGAGTTATCCAGATGTTATCCAGATGTTATCCAGATGTTATCCAGATGTTATCCAGATGTTATCCAGATATCCGTGTTGACAATTTACATGAATCTGGATTTTTGGGTTTTTCGAAGCTATCTAAAAATTAATCTGAAACTGTTGTCGTAGCAACAAGTTCATAAACCCAAACCTGCTATAGTGCAGCTTTTTGACAGTCAGCTGATCAGGACCAAGATGTTTTAGGGTGAACCCCAAACATGATACAAATGTCTGTTCCTTTTTATAATGAAAAAAAATTATTATAAACATTATAAAGCTTTTTCTTTCTTTCTTTACCTTTTCAGCACAAACTGCTCTGCTTATGAATAATACAAGCAAGCTGGTTGTCTCAATATTTGTTCTGGTACAAGATAATGTGCGTTCTGGCAGGATTTACAGGTCGTCCACCTGCAGAACTCCAGTCGTTACGGAGCAGTGGTTCAGTGTGAGTACTCAGTCAGAACGTTTGTGCTTCTTCTGACTGTCAAAGACTAAAAATCAGTGCCAGTAGGTGGAAACAATCTCCAGTCATTCAGGTTTGTCTTCAGCTTTAGCTCATTGTACATAGTAAACTAGAAACTGAGTATATTGCATCATTGAGCGTCCACATACTTTTGGCCAAGTAGCGTGTTGTTGTCAGTGTGACCAGCAGGTGTCACTGCTGCCAAACTAACAGCTGAGCTCCATCTGAACAAACAGGTGACTCAGCAGGAGAACAAGTACAGATCCTTTAACTTCACTGAGCGCAGTCACATACTGGTCCTGATACAGTCCTGAGTCCATGCACAACTTATAAACACATTTTCTACATTTTTAATTAAACAAAAGAAGCCAAAGATTTTGGTTTTCTGTGTCATACATGATGGTAAATGGTATATGTTGTTGTTGTTGTTGAGTTTTTGATGGTTGCTCAAACAGATTTTAAAGATGTCACCTTTGACTCTGGGGAAATTAAACGATTGATTTGAGAAAATAATCAATGATGAAAATATCATATTATCATAATAATGGTTAGTTGCAGCCCTACAGATGTGTTGATTCAGCTTAACTGTAGTTTCTGTGGTAGTTGAATTGTATTGGGCTGTTTTTCACTCATTGTAGGGCTGCAACTTACAATTTTTTTCATTATCGATTAATCTGCTGATTATTTTCTCGATTAATGGATTAAAATATTAGGAAATAGTGAAAAAAGTCTGTTATAATTTCCTAAAAACCACGGTGATGTCTTCACATGTCCTGTTTTGTCTGATCTGTCTGAGCCGTTCAAAATCCGAAAATACTCAGATTACGTCTACATTAAGCCGACTAAATTCTAAAACGTTTTCAAGTAAAAACCACCTGCGTCCACAGCAGGAGTTTCAGCTCGTTACTGCAAATACCTCCGTCCACATTAAAATGCATAAATGGGTAGTTCTCCTACTGGGCATGTGTGAAGGACAGATGAGCAAGTCAGCCACAGAAAACCAGTGAAGAAGAAACGGTATACTGTTTCTGTTTCTGCAGTGACTTCCTGACATTTAGTTTATTGCAGCAGATTCCAACAGTTTCTCAAATGTTAAATGTTAAACACAAGCAGCCATTAAAGAACTTTGTCTAAACAAAATACAGACTGGTAAATCAATGAAATTATGAATCTAACCAAACACCCTGGAAAGCCAAATGTGAAGAGATTCACTTTCTAATGTTATGAAACAAAGATGTGACCATTGTGAGTCCAAACTTCCTTCAGATTAACGTGTAAAGATTATTTGAACATTTTCTTTATTCACGTGCAGATTTAAATCCTTCTCCAAGCTAACAGGTTTATAGTGCCAGTTTAAAGGCCGGAGATGCAGACTAAGCATTATTTTACAGTGTAAAAATCAACTCGTCAGTGCTTTCTGGTGGACAAACTGTAACAGAGACTGTTTCTAAATGAGCTCAAGCTTTGTTTTGTACTGACATTTCTTGTTTTTTATCAGCTGATATGTATGCCAATACTGGTATATCTACAAGAACAGCGTGTCCAGGTTATAAATAAAAACCTTTTGTTTGGAGTGAAATGATTATTAGATTATCAAAATATCCGTTAATGTTCTTCTCGTTGACTGACTGGTTAATTTTCTGTATTTTTCTGATTTCCAGTTTCTCTTATATGTTTGATTGTACATCTGTACTGGTTTGGACGAGTCTGTCTCATGTTAGATTGTAGAGCGAAGCTGCTGTGAACGTGATGTCAGTGAAGACAGCAGCTGGGTGTCATTATCATTAGCTGTAACTGAGCCTCCTGTTGTTGTTGTTGTTCTTTAGCGTGCCAGCAGCTTCAGTCTGCCCTTCAATTTAACCTGCAGCTCATTCAGAGTCAAACGGTCCACATTCCTGCTGCCGCTGCCCGCCCAATGACATCACTGTCACCACATCCCATCATTACCTGGGACAGTCCTCAGGTGTAACTGCTCTCAAGCACTCATTCTCCTGCTGCAGGGTTTTCCTGTTCTGTCCCATCAGCAGTGCAAAACCCAAAGATATTCAGTTTATCATGATAAGAAGCTGCATCAGAAATTGGTTTAGTCATTTTTTCTTGAAACCGATGAAAATATTTCATTGGTTCCATCATCTCAAATATAAAGATTGGATGTTTTTTTTTCTTTCTATCATATGATAACCAGTGTTTTTCAGTCTTTTCTGACTTTTTATAGTGTTGCTTTTATTTCTAGATTAATTAGTATCAATCAAGAAAATAATCATCAGGTTAATCAATAATGAAAATAATTGTTAGCTATATAAAGAAAAGTAGAAATGCTGCTCCTTCCCACAGAAAAGAACCTTTTAAAGAACCACTAGAACCTCCTCAATGGTCATTAGAACCAACCTAAAGGATAATGGTGGTGTTGAGCGCTGTCCTATAAGGTTGTTCTAAAAAGAGAATCTTCTAATGGACACCTAGAACCTCCATAGTGACCACTAGAACAACTTACAGGAGTCCTAAACCACCTGATCACTAGAACCACTAACAGGATTACCTCGGTTAGCACTAGTACCTCTTAAAGAGCTAGAATCAGTGACAAGAATAACCACCGTAGGGGACACTAGAACCTACTAAAGGACTCCCAACCTCCTCAGTGATCTAAAGAAACCCTAAAGTCTACTAAAATCCCTAGAACCACCTAAAAGACTCCTAGAACCTCTCCAATGACCGCCAGCAACTCAAAGTAGCACATGAACCACATAACAGGATAACTTCCTCAGTTACCACTAGTACCTCTTAAAGAACCACTACAACCTCCTCAGTGATAATTATAACCATGTAAAGGACCGCTACAACCTCCTCAATGATCACTAGAACCACCCCAATGACGACTAGCACCTCCATAAAGTACCACAAAAACCACATACAGGATTACCTCCTTAGTTACCACTAGTACCTCTTAAAGAAAACTACAAACTCCTCAGTGATAATTATAACCACCAAAAATACCCCTACAACCTTGTAAAGGGATGCTAGAGCCTCCCAAAGAATGTCCTCAATGATCACTATAAAACACCTTCTTGCTCCTTCTTTATGACCACAAGAAAGAGTACTGGAACCATCTAAATGACAGCTAGAACCTCCTAAAGGACCATTAAAACAACTTGAGGAACCACTAGAACCTCCTCTGTGACCAAAATAACCTGACAAACTAAACTGTTTCAGTGATGAGGTGAACACCACAGACTTTATCAGACTGTTCGTCTCAGACTTTCAGTGAAGTCTGCATTCTGGTTTTGATGTCAGCAGTTTGTTATTTTCCCGACAGACTGATAAAACACCCGCCTCACCTGCCTCAGAAGTACGTAGACCCTCCTCTGATTGGCAGTGCAGATAACCAATCAGAGTGTGTGTGTGTGGTTATTTCATTCTGCGGTCAGTGTAACTGATGGTGGAGGAGGTGAAGCAGAGTCAGAGATAATCAGATCAGATCAGCTTCAACAGGAAGGAAGACAGACTGTGTGAGTCCAGATAACTGATAGATTCAGATATTCAAACATCCACCTGAACACTGATAATCAATCACCAGACAGCTGCGTGACACTCAATGATAAAACACTTTTCACTGACACTTTAATGATGCTTCCAAACGCTTTTATTTGTGCAGCTGTGATTAAAGCTCATGATGCAGTACGACATCAGTGGTGTTTTACTTGTTTTTTACTACTTTCTTAGAATTTAATGTAACCTTATGAAACAGGTTGTCTAACTGATATCAAAACCTGTTTTTCAATAGCGACCGGTGCACAGAAAATAGTATGAGTTTAGACAAACAAAACCCAGAAATTTAGCCCACACAAAATTGAGAAAGAAATAATACCTTTTAATTTCAAAATGTATTTCGAAGTCTTGCTCAGTGTTAACAGTTCTGTTTGAACCAGAGATGCAGATAAAGGGAAGTGTGTTAGTTGAGTGTTGTTCTACCACGAGCAGCTTCAGTGCTGTGAGCGCTTGAATAACAGGTTGTTCCAAAATCTTCTATTGGTGTCCTGCCACCTAAAGAACCACTATAACCTCTAAAAGGACTGTTATAATATCCTGACGTAAATTGGCTGCATTTATATATCGCCTTTCTGGTCTTCTGACCACTCAAAGCGCTTTACACTACATGCCAACATTCACCCATTCATGCACTGATGGCAGAGGCTGCCATGCAAGGTGCCAACCTGCCAATCAGGAGATCTAATCTAATACTCATTCACACACACTCACACACCGATGGCACAGCACACACCAGGGAGCAATTTGGGGTTCGGTATCTTGCCCAAGGACACTTCGACAAGCGGACTAGAGGAGCCGGGAATCGACCTGCTCTGCTCCTGAGCCACAGCCGCCCATTGAATCCCATAAAGGACTGAGCCATTTAAAGGAACCTGAGAACTTACAAAAGGGCAACTAGAATCTCTTTAAGAACAACTAGAATTGTCTAAAGGACTGCTAAGACCTCCTACAACCTCCACGGGGACCACTAGAACCACTTAACTTACCCTGAGAACCTCCCAGATCCTCCCTAAAGGAATGCTGGTGGTGGAGAACTCAAAATCTGCCATAGGTTTTCAATCACCCAAGGACCTCAGAAAATCTTCTAAAAGTCCATTTGAACCTTTTTAGAGAACCCTGAGAACAACAGAAAAGACCTGCCTCAATGACCATTGGTACCACTTAGAGGATTACCCCTTGGTTACCACTAGTACCTCTTAAAGAACCACTTGAAATACCTTGCAGTCACCGTTATAACCACCTAAAGTACCATTACAACTACCCACGAGACCACTAGAGAACACCATCTGTGACCTAAAGAACCTCACCAGTGATCACTGGAACCTCTTCTAGGATCCCTAGAACTTCCTCAGTGACCACCTGTATCCAGTGATCATATGTACCTTCTAACTGACCTGTAGAACATCCTAAATGATCTGTAGAACCTCCTACTTATAGTATTTCAGTGTCTATTTGCCTCAAACAACACAGTTCAAACTTTTTTTGACTTCTGTAAAGATGTGTCTTTGCCCCAGTTTGCGCTGCCCAGGGTGAATTTGGGCCCACTCTTGTCTTTGACTGATTATACTATTCTGCCACCTTGAAATGAGTTGTATTCAGTCTGAATACACCTCAAGGACTTCTGTACTTCTCTGTTCTTAAATGATCCACTGAGAAGCTATTAAAGGAGGCACAAGGTCCATAAAAATGAGGGTAAAGATAATAATACCAGTTCCCCATCTGATTTAAACTCATTTTTATGCCACTTTTCAAAGCGCTTGTGGGATCTATTAAAATGTTCTTGATTTTTGATAGATTTGACGTGATTTGTCTCGTCTTCTCATCGTTCAGCTCATCTGTCTTATCCCTCTATTATTTTCTGTTTTTCAGATGAAGGTGGGTACTGTTGGGGTATAAACAGAGCTGAGTGTGGTGCACATTAAAGCAGCTAACATTGTCTCTCTCTGTGTCTCAGGGGTCCTCAGGACACCTGTTTTGAAGGTGGAGTGTTTCCAGCCGTCCTCAGTTTCCCGTCTGATTATCCTCTCAGTCCTCCCAAGATGAGGTTCACCTGCGACATGTTTCACCCAAACAGTAAGTTCACAGCTTACAGTGCCAGCTGTAAGACTCAAATAATCCCAACCAGTCATGTGACCGTCTGAAACAGCTGAAAACTGCTGACGCTGTGTTTGACTGTAAACCCGTCATTTGAACCGTCAGAACACGCCGTCATTAGCACTGTGATTAGTGGACTGTAGTCTGGGCGGTGATGTCACAGCAGGGAGACGGTCTGAGCACGCTCCGTACTGATTAGAGGACGGGGTGCTTGCTGCTGACCCTTCATCATGACACATGTTTGTACTCATCACTGATAGCCTAACCTGAACCCTCAAACTACTCTTTAAAGGTTTGTCCTAAAGTGAGGACCGGCCAACAATGTCCTCACTTTGAAGGCAGAAAACACACACACACACCAGCATGGCCCTCAGCTGAACTTCCTGCTGTAACTGTATCGTCTGATCCTCCATCAACAACCAGCAGCAGAGGAAGATAAAACCTGTGAAGAAGAAAACACAGAGCCACTCAGGGGGAATCAGGAGTCCTCGCTTATATAACGGACAGTTTTAATTACAGATACACTCATATTTCATGCAGGTGAACCAGGTGTGTTCATTTAGAGACAAGTCACATTTTTGTCATTTCAGTGTTCACATCAAGCAGTTAATGAACATCCATATTGTTATTTTTCGGCACACATGGTATTATAATTTAAGAAAATACAAAAGACTTTAGAAGATCAGTCATTTTAAACAGGTGAGTGCCGAATCACCTGACCTGGTTAGCTCCCGTACAACAGAGTCATGACATCACTTCCTGTCTAGCTTCTGTACCTCAACATAATCTTTCATTCAGCATTTTGTCATCGCTCTTTGTGAAAACATGAAGCGTTTTCCTGGAGTTTACTTTCCATATTCTCAGAGTGCTTGGCTCCACTACAGCAACTGCTGTCAGACATTTAAATCTTTGTGATTTTAACAACACTACAAAAACTACAGCTCCCATTAAAAGAACTACAAGTGCAGCAGTTCAGGTACCTAACGTCATCGTAACTTGGTTTCATCCACATCAATAAAGCTCCCCTGTGCCTCCCTCTGTAGTCATTGTTGCTGTTTGTAGCTGTAATCTGAGCTGTAAAGACTGTCTGTCCTGCTGTTATTACAGACATGTCTGAACTTGCTGCCACCCTCCACTCGCTCTTGGACTCATCTCCTCTGTCAAGATGTGACATTCAGCCCGCAACCGTCTATGACTTATGGGAAATGATGTTCTTTAAAGGCTTCTAAAAAACATAAATATTGAATAAACCACGATATTAGATGGTTTTTCAGAAAACTCCCATCCTTATCTAAACATATGAAGTGAGACACATGACACACTGTTGAGAAAGCTTCTGTTCAAGGCTGGATTTTTACTTATTAGCAGAGTTGCACGTCAGTGAGACTTTTAATAAGTTTTCTTACTTCTGGAGAGGAATCTGGAAGTTGTAGTTTCACTTCGGCTCTATATAATCATAATAAACTTTTTATTTTATTTATGTCGCACACACAAAATGCAGCTTGAAGTGTTTAACAGATAATAAGAAAAGAGCCAGTTTAAACAAGTTAAAACATTAAGATCATTTAAAAACATAAACTGTAAAACAGTAGTCAGTGATATATATAACAGCATCATGATCTTAATCATTGTGATCCTGTGAGATTAGTGAAAATAACGAGGAAACGACAGCAGAGTCATAATAACAGATCCTAGATAAAAACAAAAAGCTGAAAATGTGAGTTTGTGGAACAGCAGTGATGTGAGCAGCGCTCTCTGAATGAGCTGCGACTGATTAATAGTCTCCAGGGAGACGTGAACACCAGTCTGGTTGTAATGAAAGCATCTCTGACCTCCTGTCACACCTGCAGCTGTCAGAGCACGAAGCGCCTGCATGCCAGGAAGCCAACAGGAAACACTTGATCAGACACACTCACGTTTGATGGCTGCTGAGCCACATTCATCTGATAATCTGACCCGACACACACACACACACACACACTTCTATACCTATGTGGACCTTCACTGACCTAATCCATTCCCTCTGAAGATGAAAATATCCTCACTGTCAATGTCTCAAACTCAAATTGTTTTAATGACTGCAACTCACGATTATTTTCATTATCAATTAATCTTCAGATTATTTTGCCTATAAAATTTCAGAAATATTGTAACATGTCTGTTTTCCTCGAGTCCTCTGTGACGTCTCCAAATGTCTAAAAACAGTCCAAAAACCCCAAAATATTCACTTTACACTGATAGAAAACAGAGAAAAGTAGAAAATCTGAGACATTACAGAAGATGGAATCAGAAAAAGTTTTTAAAAAAAAAAACTAATTACATTTTCTGGCGATCGACTTATTAATTGACTAATCGTTGCAGCTCGAATTTGTTCCTCACAAAGTTCAGCCTCTGTCTGAAACAGGCCGTTTTAGCTCCTGTCTCTTTAAGGCCCCCCTTCTGATGAGCCCGCTCTGTTCTGATTGGTCAGCTTCAGGAAGCTTCCTCCTGCTCCGGAGGCTACGTAAACAAACTATAGTAGCAGGATTTCACTTCTTTTTCTCCTTCTTTACTCCAAATGTCAACTTCTCAAATCCATCTGTACATGTTGGAGCTGAATCAGATCTGAGATATGAGAGTGGACAACGTGAACAACACATGGAAACACCTTAGCAACAGCCTTAGCAACCACCTTAGCAACAGCCTTAGCAGAGATTACACAACAGATGTCCGTTAATGGACATGTGCGACAAGCTGACGTAATTTTGTCAGGAAAGTGAAAAACCGTCGTAAGTGAAGAGTTCAGAGCAGGTTCAAGCCCTGACTTTTGACTTGCAGGCAGCATTTCTACATACGTTTCTGAACTTTGACCATGTTTAACATTCAGACATCAAAACAGGATACAAATAACAGAAAACCACAAAAAGCAGACTGTCCACTTTAAGGGCTGCCCCCTAAAAGTCGAGTCGCATTTGTCAGTCAAATTGCTGCCTGTTTTTAGCCACGTCAACAGCGTGACAGGCTGTAAACTTTTATCGTCTTGTCTCTAAATGATTTAAATAAATAACTGTGGAGTTACGTATTTAAATGGAGGTCAGCACGACACCGACTGACTCTGTTTCTTCTTCTGAAGTTGGCTAAACTCCTGATTGGCTAAACGCCACTGCACTTTAACTAATGAACAAGTCAAACTATCGAATCAAGTTGAGTTGAATCAATATTAAATGACGGTTTAATCAAATAAAGAATCAACATTGAGTTGCAGTGTAATAAATTATTAATTTACTAAGGTCACAATTCTCCCAGCATGACATCCTGAAGAATTAACACCACCCACCAAAAAAGTCTTACTTTGGACTCAGACTTGACTTAAGTGGTCTTGACTGCAGCCCCGTCGCTCAGTAGAGATGTCTTCACTTTCCAAAAATATGAAGTTACTGTCTTTGTAAACTATCTGTCGTGGTGGTCCTGCAGTCTACCCAGACGGGCGGGTGTGTATCTCCATCCTTCACGCTCCAGGCGACGATCCGATGGGATACGAAAGCAGTGCAGAGAGGTGGAGTCCAGTGCAGAGTGTGGAGAAGATCCTGCTGTCTGTGGTCAGCATGTTAGCAGGTACACCACCTTATTACATCATCCATCACATCATCTATTACACCACAGTGATCATCTGATAACAGCTGCTGCTCTCTTGTCTCCTCTCTCGTCAGAGCCGAACGATGAAAGTGGAGCGAATGTCGACGCCTCTAAGATGTGGCGGGAGGACAGAGAGCAGTTCTACAAACTCGCCCAGAAGATCGTACGCAAGTCGCTGGGTCTTTAGAGATGCACTGCGTGTGAGTGTTCACGCCCCTTTCATCAGCAGACAGACACGCGGAGACAAAAATCAAGCAACATCGATGACTATCCCTCATCACCATGGAGACGCGCACACACACACACACACACACACACACACATACACACACACACACACACCCACACACACACAGAGTGTGAGATACGGAGAGATCAATAAACTGATGGATGGGCGACTGGAAGCCAAACACAGCAGCAGGATTTATTTCAGTCTGTTTCCATCTTAAATGTTTCTTCTAATCACATCTGCAAGACATCAGCGGAGAGAAAGGGTCATGTGATCATTCTCACAGTGACATCATCATGGACTGTTTCTCACCGACACTCAACATGTTTGTCGGTTCAGTGGACATTTCAACACGCAGAACCTGCCTGAGAATCACCACATTTACAAGTTTTCTTCAGTATCAAAGTAATCCAGTGATAGTTGTCTGTACATCCATGAAAGGAGCTGCTAACAGCTGATTCACATGACTTTTAATTGAGTAAATGTAGACAAATATGGTCTATTAGTTCACAAATAAGCCTATAAGCAGTGGTGGAAGTACTCAATCCTTTACTGCAGTAAAAGTACCAATAATGCAGTGTAAAAATACTCCAATACAAGTAAAAGTCCTGCATTTACTACAGTAAAAGTACATAAGTATTATGAGCTTGATGTAGTTAAAGTATTGCAGTAAAAGTAGTGGTTTGGTCCCTCTGACTGATATATTATTATATATGACATCATTAGATTATTAATACTGAAGCATCAGTGTTAGAGCAGCATGTTACTGTTGTAGCTGCTGGAGGTGGAGCTAGTTTCAACTACTTTATATACAGTTAGCTAGTTTAGTCCAGTGGTTCCCAACCTAGGGGTGGGGCCCCTCCAAAGGGTCAGCAGATAAATCTGAGGGGTCGTGAGATGATTAATGGGAGAGGAAAGAAGAAAAAACAAAGTTCTGATACACAAATCTGTTTTCACTTTTTGGACTTTTTCTCTAATCTTTGATTTTTGCTGAAATATTGGATCATTTGAACATTTATTGAAATGAAACCATGTGAGAAGTTTAGAGGGAAAAATCACTATTTGGTGGAGCTGTTAACAACTCACAGACATCTGAAATGTGACCCCGACTACACACTGCTTTTTGTAAGACGTCAAAAGCCAAAAAGGTTGGAAACCACTGGTTTCATCTTTAACAATGTGTTGTATTTTAAAAGCTTGTTATATTATCCATTGTGTCAAATCTTCATCTGAAAAGTAACTAAAGCTGTCAAATAAATGTAGTGGAGTAGAAAGTACAATATTTCCCTCTGAAATGTAGTGGAGTGGAAGTATAAAGTAGCATCACATGGAAATACTCAAGTAAAGTACAAGTACCTCAAAACTGTACTCAAGTACAGTACTTGAGTAAATGTACTTAGTTACTTTCCACCACTGCCTATATGTTGGTTAGCATGTTTCTCTGCTGCCTCCTCCTGACCTGACGATGTTCCACAGCTCTTTTATTCTCCGTGATGTTTAGCTCAAAGCTCCCTCAGCTTCTCTCAGTTGGACTTTATGCACTTTATCTTCCTGCAGGAGGTTTTATCTTCGTGCTCCTGCACTCTGAAACATGAAGCTCCACCTGGACTGAAAGTGGAGGAGCAGCTCCAGCTGATGCAGAGTGAAGTTTTAGTGTGAAGAGTTTCTTTTAATTTGTCTGTTGAGAAAAGTTGTTCATTAAAATACACAGAGAAGAAAAACGAGTGTGGTAATCTGATTTTACTGTGAACCTACATTAAAAGTTTCTCGTGGGATTTGAACCTACAGCCAGATTAGAGTTTGTCAGTTCATGTGTTACTTTATATGATTTATCTATATAAATATACCGTATACATTGATATGGTACCGTGCAAATGTTTTAGGCACTAAAAGTGAAATGAGGGTGCTGTCAACAATAATGACATGAATAGTTTATTCATCAGTTAACTTGATCCAAAGTTGAGTAAACAGAAGAAACCTAAATGAAATCAATATTTGCTGTGAGCAGCTTTGCCTTTAAAACAGCAGCAATTGTCCTTGGTACACCTGCACACTTATTATTATTATCATTATTATTCTCCTACATTAACATCTTTGAACAGTGTATAGTTGCCACAGTTCTTCTGTGGATTTCGGCGTCTCAGCTGCTTCTGTCTCTTCATGTAATCCCAGACTGACTCCATGATGTTGAGATCAGGGCTCTGTGGGGGCCAAACCATCTGCTGCAGGACTCCTTGTTCTTCTTGTTGATGAAGATAGTTCTTTATGACTCTGGCTGCAGAATACATTTGAGACCATCAGACGCCTCCTGATGGTGCTGCATTATGGAGAAGAATTTAAACATTCTGCTAACATGCTTTGAGAGGGCAGCTGTCCATGGCTCAGCTCTGGCTCTACCTCAAAGATAAGACTTTTTATGCTGGTTGTGGTGAATACAGATCCTCTAGTTCAGAGCTGCATTGTGGGGTTCCTTAGGGCTCGGTGCTCGGCTCAATATTCTTTTCGATCTATATGCTGCTTCTAGGACATCTTTTAAAAGTGCACAGCATCAGTTTCCACCTTTATGCGGATGATGCCCAAATTTATTTTAGCTGCAACCCCAACAACAATTTTAATGAGATTCTCACCCTTTTAAACTGCCTTAAGGGCCCTTTTCACACAGAGCAGGTCAGACTGTACTCTTTAATTTACAGAGACCAACATTCCTCCATGAGCAGCACTTGGTGACAGCAGCAAGGAAAAACTCCCCTTTAACAGGAAGAAACCTCAAACAGAACCGGCTCTAGGTGGGCGCCATCTGCCTGGACCGGTTGGGTTTACAGAGAAAGAAGGAGGGAGGGAGAGAGACAGAGAAGCATAAATGGATGGCTGTTAACTTTTTACTATTAAACCCTTTAAAAAACTGAGATCCTTTTAATTGGTGCTGATGTTTCTAATCCTAAAATCATAGAGAAATGTGGTTCTTACTCCTGCCGTATCTCTCAGCAGTGTAGAAATCTGTTTTATTTGACAGCAACCTCAGTTAGTCACATCAGTTCAGCTGTGCAATTCTGTTTCTATCAGATCAAACTATTCCTGTTAAACATGGAAACTGTTATAAATGCCTTCATCTGTGATTATTGTAACTCACTTTTCTCTGTCTGTAGCAAAAAAAAAACAACTTTTAAAACTACAGTTAGTACAAAATGCAGCTGCCAGCATTTTAACAGGTGCCAAAAAACAAGAGCTCATCACACCCATTCTAGCATCTTTGCACTGGCTAGTTATAGGATTGATTAAAAATTTTACTCATTATTTTTAAAGCGATCAGGTCTGTCTCGCCTTTCAAAACACTTCTTAAAAGACATTTTTACAGACGGGCCTTCCTGTGTTCTTCTCCCACATCCTCTTAAACCTGTTTTTGTTTTATTGTAATTTTTAATTGTCTTTATTTTGTTTTGTGATGTATTTTGTTTTTATTTGTTCAACTGTCCTTACACCTGTTCTAGAGAGTTTATAATAAAAATAATAATAATAATAATGATAATACATTTCATTTGTACCGCACTTTTCATTCATAGTGAAACTCAAAGTGCTGCAGTATTAATAACATACAACACACAACATAAAGAAAATAGTAATAAGAGTTCAGATGAAAATGGTTTTTAAAAAGAGACTCTGAGCTGCCCTCAGATGGTGAGAAAGTCTGTTCCACAAGCTTCAAACTGGCGGCCTCGTGGTGTGGAGCTCAGTACTGGGGCCGGAGGAGCTAGCTGCTGGCAGATCTGTGGGTGTGGGAGGAGGTTTGTGGTGTGATCAGTTCATGTCCGTTGATGGATTTGTATGAATAACAGGACTTTGTAGTCAATCCCACAGGGAGCCAGTTCAGTGAAAACAGTGTTGGTGTTATTTCCAGCGCTGTTCTGAATGTACTGGGGCTTCTGGATGCTCCTGCCAGGGATCCCTGTGAAGAGCTCAGTGCAGTAGTCCAGTCTGGAGGAGATAAAGGCATGGACAGGTTTCTCTGCACCTGACAGCGTCAGAGAGGATGGAGTTTACAGATATATTTCAGATGGTAGAAAGAGGTTTTACAAAAATGTCTAATATGGTCATCAAAAGTCAGCTGAGGGTCAAACCTAACGCCCAGATTAGTGACTGAGGAGGAAAGTGGGATGTCCTCGCCGTCAAAGGTGAGATGAAGTATGAGGGATGACTGAACCTGGTGTGGAGTGCCAATAAGGAGAGCTTCGGTTTTGCTGCTGTTTAACTGGAGGAAATTTGTGCTCATCCAGGCTTTATCTCCTCAAGACAGGTGCTGAGGCTTGACATGGCCGTAGAAGGGCTTGGGGCAGTTTTGATGTACAGCTGGGTATCATCAGCATAGTAATGAAAAGACATCCCATGTCTGCTGATGAAAGTTTGGACACACCTTCCCATTCACTTGAATGAGAAAGCGTGTGGCATACAGTAACCAGCTAACCTCACTTCTTTCTAGCTCCACACCCCCAGACTTTTTTATTTTTCAAAGTTGTAGTCTTCAGCTCCATCCGACGCTGGTGTCAAGTGACATCATCAGTGACATCATTAAAAGGTGTTATACCACTTTTTAAGGCGACTGTTATTTTGCCCGATGTTCAGGTCCTGTCACAATCAAAATCTAATATTTGAGTGGATTTTATACCTGAGACCTGGTTGAGTTGTCATGTGACCTGCAATTTCATCTGCGGCCACTGCAGCAAACTCAGTGCTGTGACAGACCTCGTCTCAAACCCACTCAGAGAATGAACACACGATGAACTACAAAAGCACAGAGATGAGAAGGTGAGCGAGTCAGGTGACGTCAGGTGTGTTCCTGTCTCGACCTGCCTCTGAAACACCTCCACCAGTTACTGTCAGACTGTTATTACTGCTGTGTGTGTATGTGTGTGTGTGTGTGTGTGGTTAAAAGACATTAGCTGCAGTAATAAAGTGGAAGGTGTAGTCTCAGTTTTGTCTTGTGTTCATTTTGTAAGTAAAGATAATACAAAGAGAAATGAGTTTCTCATCCAGTTTAAACTCTGGATTAAAGTTCAGAAAACGTTAAAGTAAAACTTCAAACTGCTGCAGATAACGAGTAAAAACAGCCAGATTTCTTACAGTAGATCCGTCGTTATAAGATAAAGAGTTGATCAGTCACAACCTACAGCTTATCAATGACTTGTGATGTAACATGATGGTTTAAGAAGTCAGTGGTGGAAAGTAACTAAGTACATTTACTCAAGTACTGTACTTGAGTACAGTTTTGAGGTACTTGTACTTTACTTGAGTATTTCCATGTGATGCTACTTTATACTTCCACTCCACTACATTTCAGAGGGAAATATTGTACTTTCTACTCCACTACATTTATTTGACAGCTTTAGTTACTTTTCAGATGAAGATTTGACACAATGGATAATATAACAAGCTTTTAAAATACAACACATTGTTAAAGATGAAACCAGTGGTTTCCAACCTTTTTGGCTTTTGACGTCTTACAAAAAGCAGTGTGTAGTCGGGGTCACATTTCAGATGTCTATGAGTTGTTAACAGCTCCACCAAATAGTGATTTTTCCCTCTAAACTTCTCACATGGTTTCATTTCAATAAATGTTCAAATGATCCAATATTTCAGCAAAAATCAAAGATTAGAGAAAAAGTCCAAAAAGTGAAAACAGATTTGTGTATCAGAACTTTGTTTTTTCTTCTTTCCTCTCCCATTAATCATCTCACGACCCCTCAGATTTATCTGCTGACCCTTTGGAGGGGCCCCACCCCTAGGTTGGGAACCACTGGACTAAACTAGCTAACTGTATATAAAGTAGTTGAAACTAGCTCCACCTCCAGCAGCTACAACAGTAACATGCTGCTCTAACACTGATGCTTCAGTATTAATAATCTAATGATGTCATATATAATAATATATCAGTCAGAGGGACCAAACCACTACTTTTACTGCAATACTTTAACTACATCAAGCTCATAATACTTATGTACTTTTACTGCAATACTTTAACTACATCAAGCTCATAATACTTATGTACTTTTACTGCAATACTTTAACTACATCAAGCTCATAATACTTATGTACTTTTACTGCAATACTTTAACTACATCAAGCTCATAATACTTATGTACTTTTACTGCAATACTTTAACTACATCAAGCTCATAATACTTATGTACTTTTACTGCAATACTTTAACTACATCAAGCTCATAATACTTATGTACTTTTACTGCAATACTTTAACTACATCAAGCTCATAATACTTATGTACTTTTACTGCAATACTTTAACTACATCGAGCTCATAATACTTATGTACTTTTACTGCAATACTTTAACTACATCAAGCTCATAATACTTATGTACTTTTACTGCAATACTTTAACTACATCGAGCTCATAATACTTATGTACTTTTACTGCAATACTTTAACTACATCAAGCTCATAATACTTATGTACTTTTACTGCAATACTTTAACTACATCGAGCTCATAATACTTATGTACTTTTACTGCAATACTTTAACTACATCGAGCTCATAATACTTATGTACTTTTACTGCAATACTTTAACTACATCAAGCTCATAATACTTATGTACTTTTACTGTAGTAGGATTTTTCATGCAGGACTTTTACTTGTAATGGAGTATTTTTACATTGTTGTATTGGTACTTTTACTGCAGTAAAGTATCAGAGTACTTCTTCCATCACTGTGTGTGGGTAAATTTTATGGCATCTTGTCTCAAAGCTAACGTCACAGAATGGCTAATTTGTCTCTTACTGGTTAGTGACCACTAATGCTCAGCTATTTATCTACAGCTAATTAGCAGGTTTGAGGATGTTGATGATTTACAGTGTATAACACAGTCAGGAAACTCTGCGACACTGAAGGCTGAAACATCTCTGTGCAGCACGTTAGCAAACTGATGCCGAGTTTACATCATATCATTCAGACTGTGATTATGATTATGATAAGCTGTGTGTGAAAAACTAATTAACATCTGATTGTGTTTTATCTCCAAAACACTGCAGGCTGAACATCAGAGTCAAGATTACAACAAAAACTCCATAACAAACGAATTTGTTGGATCAAACCAACGTGCTGTGACTGAAGACGTTCTCATTGTTCTCATCTACAGCCGTAGATCTTTAATTTGACACTGACATGGACATTAATGTGTGACAGTGATGATCTGAATGTGAACCGAGACTGAAACTAAACACTAAAGTTTCTTCTGCAGATAAAAGAGCTGAAAAAAGGAAAATCATCCAAACAGCTGCTTTCTATTACACTCAGCAGGTGTGTGTGTGTGTGTGTGTGTGTGTGTGTGTGATGAACCGATAATAACTGTACAGAGGAAAACTATAACAAAAGACACTTACTTACATTTGTGTGGATATAGTCTGATTATTGTTCTACAGCTGGAGCTGATCTGCAGAGGAAGATGAGACTAAAATGTCCAGAGCTTCAGGTGACCAGAAGTCAACTTAAAATACGAAGAATAAAGTTGATTAAAAACTGTAAAACTCAGATGGACTTTTGATCTCAGGACTAATCAGATGGACTCGCAGGTGTTGACATTGTTGTCTGATAACTGACAGGGTTTAAAAACACACTGGCAAAATTACATCATATCCATTAAATGTGAGTTTAATTACACTGATTTTGGTTGTTCTGAGGTGTCCCTGTTTGTTCGGTTTTGGTCTTAAAACAACAGTGAAACCTGTTTTTCTTGCTGTAATCATTCCTCCTGTTCATACTGACCATTAGAAGATCCCTTCATAATGCACTTACAATGGAAGTGATGGGGGACAAAATCCAGACTTCAACATTTAAGAAGCATTTTAAAAACAAGAAATGATCAAATTATAAGTTAAAAGTTACTGTCAGCACTGTGAACGTGAAGATCTGTGTTTACTCAGACATGAAAAGCTGGATATGCTCTGATGTTTGTGAATCCAGCAGAGAGCAGCTAAAGCCCAAATAATCCAGATGTAATCTAAACCTGGATCCAGTCCAGCAGGCAGAGACACTCCCTCTGTCAACTGTCTCTGAAGTGTCTGTTCCTCAGCAAACATCTCAGTCTGAACAGCCACGAATCATTTACCCTGAGCTGTAAATGCCCTGTTATTCAGGCTTACAAATCATATTTAATCATTTATTAACACTCCTCAGTGTTTAACTTCGGTAAAAAAAATCACAAAATGTCCAATGTAGTCGCCTGTTGACCAATAAGAAACACACAAATTACAAACACTATGGTCCCATTCAACCACTGAGCAAACGCATCGAACAAATCGATGATTGGATGTGCCAAAATGCTCTTCAACTAAACAGAGATAAAACTCAAGGATTTGTTTTTAAAGCCAAAGTCAGCACTCAGTTTCACTCACTAACATTAAATCTACAAATCAAGACAGAAACGTTGGTGTCATCATGGACTCAGACATTAAGATAATTAATTAATCAATCTGCTACAAGTCAAAAGTGTGGACACACCTTTTCATTCAAGGGTTTGTCTTTGTTTTTACTATTTTCCCAGATTGATCAACATCCCATCATGTACATATACACTGAATGATAAATTTTATCATTATCACACATGATCTTTAATAATGTACTTTCTAATTAAGAAATACTCATCCCAATTTGAGGGCACTTTATGCTCCTCCTACTAGCAACAGGACCAGTGTGTGTGTGTGTGTGTGTGTGGGGGGGGGGGGGGGTCTCAATAGCATCAGCAGGAAGGAACGCCAGGCTGCGGCACATCAAAAAGGAACTTGCTTGACATTATTATGTATCAAATACCAATCAGATTGATTTACTTATTAATTGAGGGGGCCATAATGCTGTTCTGGATCGTTCCAGCTCACTTTAACCTCTGGATATTGTCAACAGTGTGCAAAGCTGCCATCAAGGCAAACAGTGGCTACTTTGAGGAATCTAAAATATGAAACATTTTAGTTTGTTTAATACTTTTTTGTTTACTACATTCTTCCATATGTGTTATTTCATAGTTTTGATGTCTTCAGTTTTGTTCTACACTGTAGAAGATAGTAAAAATAAAGTAAAACCTTCCAAACTTTTGACTGGTACTGTATGTCTCAGCAGGATTTATACAAACTTGTGTTTATCTTCAGTAGACTCGACAACAGTAACGGTGAGTTTACAGGTCGATCAGACAGCTGCAGCTGATTCAGAGTCCTCACTAAGACCAGGAGACTGGATCACATCCACTTCTCAGATCTTTGCACCGGCTTCCTGTCTGTCATAGAACTGATTTTAAAATACTGCTGTTGGTTTATAAAGCACAAAATACATTTATGATCTGCTGCTACGTGCTCAGGTGGTCTGACACAGGTCTGCTTTCTGTCCTCAGAGTCCAAACTAAACCTGGAGAAACAGCGTTCAGTTTTTATGCTCCACATATCTGAACAGAAGCTCTTTTACATCAAAGCTCCAGACTTTTCTGTTTGACTTTTATTAAATCAAATTTGAAGCTTTTGAATCATATCTCGCACTGCACTGTAACACTTATTCTCCTCCTATTCTCCTATTCTTTAACTCTTTTTAATTGTTTTTAAATGTCTTTTTATAATGTTTCTTTTATCATTTGTCTTGATGCTTTTTATGTTTTATGTAAATCACTTTGTTGAAATGTGTTGTTCAAATAAACTTACCTTGGAGATATTCAGTTTGCAGTCACATAGGACATTATTATATATATATTATAAAATATTTGGCATTTTTGGACTAATCAATGAATGCACTCTCCTGGATAATGTATCAATCATGTGTCTTTGTATTCTGGCCATCAATTTGAATTATTCACACTTTTCCCCATCATTTTGGTGGATGCCTGTAAACACTACAATACCCATGAGCCTCTGCTTGTTGCTATGGAGAAGAAGGCAGACAGAACTGTTACACCCGTCACCATGGTTACTGAATTCATCTGAAATGGACCCAGAATCTGAAATGTGCAGATTGTAAAATCAGTTTCCTCAACAAGATGTGAAGCTCTGTGATTGGATGTCTCTTGCCTGAAATGCACCATGGGAGTTGTAGTTGACGTCTCTCCTTCAGTTTTTATGTCCACAGGCTATTTTAACACGTATATATTAACACATTTGGCAGGTTTGTTTTGCACTCTGATGTGGATAACTTCTCATGTGAGGTGTGTGTTCAGTCTCAGGTGTCTCAGCATGTGAGGAGGGGGCGGGGCAGACAGGTAGGAGGAGGAGCTCGGGTTCACCTGGGGAATTCCTCACTTCACTGATCATCAACACACCTGAGAGAGGACAGAGATCAGTCGCTCCTTCTTCTCTTTATCTTTTCATCTTCCTTCCACTTCTGATTCATGTCTCAGAGTTCAGCTTCAGATCTGATGTTTCCTGCAACAGGTGAAGCTCATTCACCTGTGACATCAAATAAATCAACACACCTATAAAACCAGTAGTTTAAAGAGCAACACCACAGTGATCATTTCTATTTTTTACTGAATAACTGAAAAAGGTTTCAAGGTTTTATTGTCATTCCAACACATTGTATGTGTAAAGCAACGAAATTCACAAGCCATAAAAACATAAAAACAACACACGTACAAAGA